>CM041786.1:74312592-74504185 GCA_023375725.1 Nephotettix cincticeps | reverse complement strand
GTCAATGAATGTGGGAAAAGTATACTTTTTTTTCAGTGCATATATATTGCAAAAATATCATTTTTTTTTTAAAGCATACAATCCTGGTCCAACATGATGGTTTGTGAGTGGAGTGGATCTGCTTGCAGATGTCAATAATAATAATATAAATCTTATCTATAAAAGAGGATGTTTGTATAAATGTATGTATATATATTTGAATATTTGATGTTTATGCGCTCGGACACCGTTGGACGATTAGCCATGAAAAATGGTACACATAGATAAAATTTCATGGAGAAGGTTTATGGATCGTCAATTTTGTTGTAGCTCAGTTGGGTTTCACCATAGAAGCCCAAAAAGGATCCCATACTGTGGTACCAGAACTTTGTTTACAATATAACTATTTTCTTTTCAACAGCTGATTCATTTACTATATCTGTTAGTTGAAGATATACTCCACAGATCAAAGCACATGCATTTGTTTATGTTTTCTATTTTGTTTACATTTTTGTTTTAAGGTTATGCGAGTGACTAAACAGTTTAGATTTTTAACTGTGACTTCTTGCACATTTTGATACTGTGTTACATTATTCTAGTTTATAATGGTATTTACTTATTTAGTTAGGTTAAGTTATGTATTTAGTTAATAATGGAATTTCACAGGCACATTCTTTAACCCTAGAAATGGCAAAGTCGTAATTTACGACGCATTTACATATTCAATAAGAATTGGCAGGTGGAGGCATCTGTCGTCAGTTTTGTGGAATTGTTAGACACTATCGCCTACGCGACCGTGTTTCCCTCTGGGGGCCAACAACCGAAACTGCTCTTGTAGTACACGAGCCTTGCACCAGGCAGGTTTATAACCAAGTAAGCGCTTTCTTTTCCTAGGCACTGGATGGGCGAGGTGGCTAACGCGCTACGCTGACGAGCGTAACGTTCTAGCCATTCGGAAGTGCTAGGGTTTGAATCCCGACCATGAGCAATCCCAATTTGGCTGGCAAATGTGCGGTATAGCGGAGTGGAGGGCCCACCTTAAATAAACGGTGACCGGCTTGGGTGGAAGTTGACGGCATTTGTAGGCTTAATTGGGATTGCAGTGGACACCTGTTTTGCTTTTGTGGTTAGTGGTTATAAGGGGGGGGGGCATGTTTTAAGCTTTTTTTGTTTAAACTTTGATATTTCAAGAAGATATTAGTAATTATTTTTATGTTACAGTTAAGAGTAAAAAGCTTGCCACTTCTAGGGTTAACCGCCACTTTTTTTTTTCTCGAGGGGAAATGCTCCCATGCACCATCAGGGAGGGTGTGAGGGGGTACCGTAAGGCCCCCAGGCAAAAGTCGTTGCCACACGAGTTTCGTGGGGCATACTGCTTCTGCAAGACCGCTGTGAAGCAGCATTTTTGCTGCCCGATTGGCCTTGTTGCCGGTCGTGCTGTGTGCTTGCACACAGCCTACTTGGGGTGCCCCTGTTTTTAGCAGAAGGCAGCGGATCTAGACCTGGCGGTCGACAAATTGCCCGTGAGACGGGGAGCAGCGTCTCATGTAGAGTGTTGGGGCGGAGGTGAGGTTCACTGGAACGGCCTAACACTCAGTTAGCGGAAGGGCGGAGTGATTGGTAATTACTCAACGGCCACTGCACTGCCGACTGGGACAGGTATGTGTGCAGCTGTTTCAGGACTGAGCTGGGGACGATGAGGGGTGCAACTCCGAAAGGGCCCAGTCTTCAGATATTGGCGAGCGGAGCAATATTTGCGGAATGGTCGTCAAACTGCTAACACAAAAAATTCTCAATTCTTGAAAAATGGCTGATGTAAAACAAACGCATATACCCCAGGTGGGTCGGTGCACTGGCACTCAATCCCACCCCTCTTCGGAGGGCTTGCCCGTGGATTCTGGGGAGGGCAAACAACGGCATATTTTGGAACCCTTGGAGGTGTTGGAGATGGCGCACAGGGCTGTCCAGGCACCTTCCATCGCTAATGATGTTGATTCAGATACATCGAAGGCTGATGTGTCTGGTACAACGACATCAGAAGGAAAGCCAGAGCAGGAGTCTGTCCTGGACATCTCAGACGATGTGATCTGGGCCTCGCTCACCAAGAAACAGCGGAAGGGGCTGTACGCTCTAAGGCTGGAGCTGGTGAGGGAGAGAAAGACCAAGGATGGGACTTGGCTTCCGAGAGAGGAGTACCGCAAGCTGATGAAGAGGAAGCGGCTTGAAACCCCCAGCCCCAAAGGGGAGCTGAAAGACAATAAAGGTGTGTCACCTATGCGCAGGGCAACCAAGGCGGCAGTTGCTCCTGTGAGAAAGAAACCCCGATGGGATCTCAAACCCCCGGCGGAGGGTCAGAACACGCCGGCTCCGATGGTGTCAACGTCTGCAGGTGGTTCCTACAAGGATCGCCTAATGATGACGAAGATCGCCACTGTCCCGACATCGTTTCCGGAGGTGAAACTGTCTGCCGAAGATTGTGGTCTGTTGCAGGGAATTATGTTCGATAAGGTTATCGAACAGACAGAACCGGTTAGATCCACAATACTTATCAGGAGCTGGGAGCTCTTGTCATCGCCTGTGGCAGTGATGCGACGGTGTCCTGGGTCAAGAGGTCGTTTGACGGGCTTGAGTTCAAGGAGGGCGCCAAGGTGGTTGTAGGGGATTACAAGGATCTCCTGCGGTCCGCCAAGGTTCTTCTGCGGGCGGAAGGGCGCGCCTGCGACCTCGAACCCAAAAAGATTTTGGAGATAGTGCAGGTTCAGAATCCTGGAATCCTGACTGGGGGCTGGCGGGTGGTCAGCTGCAGGAAGGACAAAACTCATCAATCATTAGTTATAATCATTGATGAACGCAGCGCTCTTTTGTTGAAGGAGAGGGGCTGGCATACCTACCTGGGGATCTCGAGAACTACCTTAAGGGTGCTCTCGGGTGTGGGGTTTGCACCATCTGGGGATGACACTAAACCTCCTCCAGGTAAATTTGCAACACAGTAAGGCTGTGACTGCAGTCCTACACAAGGCCACAGCTAAAGGAATTGTGGATGTTGCTCTCATTCAAGAACCGTCGGTTCGGAATGGGAAAATTTCAGGACTAGGTGCCCTTGGGGGGCAACTAATCTCTTGTTCTGCTTTCAACTCGAGGGCTTGTGTGTGGGTCAGAAGTGGCCTGGCTCATTCGCCAGTTCTCGAGTTCTGTTCCAGGGACGTCGTTGCAGTTCGGACGATATGTGGGTCTTCTGGCAAACCGCTCCTCCTTGCGTCCGTTTACATGCCTGGAGATGCAGACGCAGTCCCTCCGGCTGAAATGGTGGCGCTGGTGGACCGTGCTGCGTTGGAGGGGGTGGACCTGCTTGTGGGGTGTGACTCCAACTCCCACAACTCCATCTGGGGTAGTAGGGAGACAAACCGCAGAGGTAGGCAGCTTCTGGACTTTATAGCATCTAGCAGTTTGTTTATAGCCAATGTTGGCTCTGTGCCAACCTTTTCTAGTCGAGTTGGTAACTCTGTGATAGATTTAACACTTTATTCTGAGGGGCTTCAGGACAGGGTCATAGGTTGGCATGTCTCTCCCGAACCCTCTCTTTCTGACCACTGTCATATCCTCTATGCTATAGGGGACTTTGTGCCTGTTTTGTCTGAATTTAGGAATCCTAGGAAGACGGACTGGGTTGTCTTCAAAAGAAAACTTGGTGAAAAACTCAATGTGCAAGCTCTACGAGCCAAGGATACGGATGAACTGGATAGGGCTGCAAGCCTTCTAGGGAACTCGATTGTCTCCTCCTTCGAGGAGAGCTGTCCATTAGCAAAGGCTAGGTCCGCCAAATGCAGCTGGTGGAATTCTGAACTGGCCAGCATGAGGAAACGGGTAAGAGCTCTATTCAGAAGGGCGAAGTCCAACAACAGCTGGGACTGTTACCACAGCATGCTCACCAGGTATAACCTCGCTGTCAGAAGGGCAAAGAGGAAGTCATGGCATACTTTCTGCTCGGGGCTGGAGGGCACTGAGGAAACTTCCAGGCTACGCAGGGTCTTGGCCAAGGACAGAACCCTGACTCTGGGCTCCGTGGAAGGACCTAATGGTGAGTTATTTCACAGACCACAGGAGGTGTTGGAACGTATGGCTGAGGTACACTTTCCTGGATGCATAATTGGTGGAGAAACTGGTGAAATAGGTGAATCTGCGTCGCGGAGGGCCTGTGCAACCAGGTGGGGTGCCGCCAGCAGGATCATCACCTACAGCAGGATAAGGTGGGCTATAGGCTCTCTAAGTCCTTTCAAGTCACCGGGTCCGGATGGAGTCCGGCCGGTTTTTCTACAACAGGGCATAGAGATCATTCTCCCGGCCCTTTGTAGTATTTTTAGAGCGAGCTTGGCCCTGGGACATGTTCCTGCTGCATGGAGGACTTCCAGGTTAGCGTTTATCCCAAAACCGGGTAAGAATAGTTACACGGACCCGAAATCCTTTCGGCCGATTTCATTGTCTTCTTTCTTGTTGAAGACTCTGGAGAAGTTGGTGGTAAGGTATATCTGGGACGCTTCGCTGAAGTCTGCCCCTTTACACCCAAACCAGCATGCCTACATTCAGGGTAGGTCTTGCGAGTCCGCCCTGCACCAGTTGGTGTGCAGAATTGAAGAAGCTATTGACCATAAAGAGGTGGCACTTGGAGCGTTCCTGGACATTCAGGGACAACACGGCCTTGGATGCCATGTTGAACACCGCTAGATCTAGAGGATTCAGCGATGTCATCTGCCGATGGATTGAGGCACTGCTACGCAATAGGTATGTGAAACTTTCTCTGCAGGGAGTAGAGGTAGTAGCCACAGTAGAGGTAGGAGGCTGTCCACAGGGAGGCGTTCTCTCACCCCTTTTATGGAACCTGGTGGTAGACAGCCTTATTAGATGGCTTAATGACAGTGGTGTCTTTGCTCAAGGATACGCTGACGATTTGCCATCCTTGTGATAGGTAAGTTTAACAATACAGTTACTGACCTCATGAACTCTGCACTAAGGCTTGTGGATGGTTGGTGCAATGAGGTCGGTCTATCTGTGAATCCCTCTAAAGTGGTTGCTGTACCATTTACCAAGAGGAAAAAGCTGACCGGGGTTGGCCCGCTCAAACTGCAGGGGAGTTTGATCAACCTGCAAAACCAGGTGAAGTATCTTGGGATCATTCTGGATCGGACGCTTTGCTGGGAATCTCACTTACAACGGGTTATTGACCGGGGTAAGTGGTCTCTGTTTGCATGCAGGCGTATGGTCGGCGCAGCATGGGGACTGAAACCGGAGCTAATGTATTGGCTCTATGTTTCAGTAGTTAGACCAACTATGACGTATGCGTCTCTGGTTTGGTGGATCAAGATGGACTCAGGTGTTGCTGTGAAAAGGCTGGCAGCCGTTCAGCGGCTGGCATGTCTCATGATTACAGGGGCGATCAGCAGCGCTCCTGGGGCCACTCTTGACTGTTTGCTTGATCTTTTGCCCATAGACATTCACATCAGGATGACTGCCAGAATGGGTGCATACCGCCTCTGTGGAGAAGGCCTCTGGAATAGGCCAGGTGAATTACGTGGTCATACCAGAATTTCGGGGATAGTTCGGAGCGAAATGTTAGGTATGCCCTCTGATTATCTTCCGAGAACCTTTTCTTTTGGCAGGTCTTTCCGAGTTCTTTTTCCGCAACGGGACGAATGGAAGGATGGAGCCTGCCCACTACCACCCTGTGATCAGGAGTGGTACACTGATGGGTCCAAGAGCAGTCGGGGCGCAGGAGCAGGCATCTACGGGGTGCAGGACAACGTACGGTCAGGTATTTCCATGGGGACCTTCCCCACTGTTTTCCAGGCCGAGATCACTGCCATTATGGAATGTGCCAGAGACATCTTGATGCTGGGTCATGAGGGCCTTTCTATCAATATTTTCTCTGACAGTCAGGTGGCCCTTAAAGCTTTGGACTCGGTAGAGTTCAACTCTAGGGTTGTGTGGGACTGTTTTAGGCTTGTGTCCTGTGTAGGTAGACACAATGAAGTCACCCTTTGTTGAGTTCCAGGGCACTCAGGGGTGGATGGTAACGAAGTGGCAGACGGGCTGGCCAATAGGGCTGCATCATCCCCCCTTTGTGGTCCTCAACCCTTCTGTGGTGTTTCCCGCGCTGCGGTTTTTCAGACTATCAATTCCTGGGCCAGGGATTGTCATAAGAAAAGATGGGCTGAACTTTCCCTGCATAGAGTTAGTAAGCTTAATCTTCGATCTCCTTCTCGTCAAGTTGCAAAGAGGTTCCTGAAACTTGGCAGGAAGGATGCCAAACTTGTCACAGGTATCGTCACTGGTCACGGTAATCTGAGGAAGCACCAACTGTGTATGGGGGTCTTCAACGGCGACCCCCTGTGTAGGAAATGTTATCTGCAGGAGGAAACTGCAGATCATCTACTCTTTGATTGCGCGGAGCTGGCAGAGGTAAGGTCCTCCACTCTGGGCAACTTGGTAAGGGGTAGTTTTCTGCCTCCTGACGAGCTCGTTGACAGGATGCTGCAGTTTTACAGGTCTCTTCATCTAGAAGATTCCTGATTCTCCAGGAAAGAGAATTTTAGGGGTGCGCAAAAAGCTGCAACGGCTGAAGCGCCTTGGGAAATCCGCCCCTTCGAATGATGATGAATGATGACCATCAGGGAGGAGAACGGTGCACTCCCCGGTGTGTGGGATTCGTACCCAACTAAAACCCCCTGCCTCAGGCTGTTGACCACTTCGGAATAACCTATTACGGCATGAACTTCAGAGTGGAGCCTCATATTTAAAGCTCAATGAACTCCGATTTAGCCTTCTGAGGGAAGATCCAGGATGTTACGGATCTTCAAGTTTCTTTCTCTTAAGAACTTTCTTCACGAAGGACGTGATGAGAGTCCAGTTCTCAACAGATGTCACCATTTTTTCTACTGCGGTCTCCGGCGTAAATTCACCGATCTCCAGCAGAAGCTGCCTCCTTAGAACTGCCCACCGGTCACACTGGAAGAACGTGTGAAAAGCGTCATCGTGAATACCGCCCCCGTAAATACAAGCCGGACTGTCCACTTTGGCCATCTTGTGAAGATAGGCTCGGAACAACCCATGTCCGGTGAGGAACTGCGTGATGAGGAAATTTACCTCCCGAAACCCACACCGACAGGTCCGGAATGAGTCTCCGCGTCCAAGCCGCTCTAGACTCATTTCGCCACCTCTCTTGTCACTGGTGCATGGAGGCCTCCCTGGCCACCCGTGTCGCTTCCCTGGCACCAAGTTCGGACTTGGTGATATACACACTTCTCCTTTCCTGGGCCAACAGGTCGATCGAGACAACACCAGCTACCACCAGTGCAGCAGGCTCCGACACCGTCCGGTAAGCTGAGGAGATCCTCAACGCGGCTCTCCTTTGCACCGCTCCCACCTGTTTGCGGTAGCACTCCCTCTTGAGAGCGTCCGCCCAAATCTCACTTCCGTAAAGAAGGATTGAGTTTGTGACGGAAGGAAGAAGTTTCCGCTTCTCCGCTGATGGGCCGCCAACTTTCGCTATAAGATGACTGAGCGCGGTTGTAATCCTTGCCGCCTTCTCTGACACATACTTGATATGTTCTCTGAAGGAAAGCTTGGTGTCAAGTCTAACCCCCAGGTACTTCACGGCTGGCTTGGAACGAATATATTCCGTGTTGACACAAAATTCTACCAAAGTCGGAATCTGACGCCCTGTCATCATGACAATCTCCGTTTTCTCGGTTGCCAAGCTCAGGTGGTGATCCTCCATCCAAGAAGAGACATATCTCATCGTTTCATTAAGTCTACACTGGGCACGCTGGACGTTTCTTGCGACAATAACCACCGCAATGTCGTCTGCATAACCCACCAGAAAACATTCTTTAGGTAAGTCCAGTCTAAAGATACCATTGTATGCAATGTTCCAAAAATCTGGACCAAGGATGGAACCCTGAGCGGCACCAGCGGTGATAGTCTTCCGACAAGGACCCTCTGACGTCTCAAAGATTGATTCCCTGTCCCTCAAATAGCTTCGGATGATCCGAAGCAGATATTCAGGAACGTGGAACATTTCCTCCAAGGAACTCAAAATGACGGACCAACTTGCACTGTTGAACGCATTTCTCACGTCTAAGGTGACGAGCAACGTGATACAGTGGGAGTAATGATTTCCTCGCTGAGCGTTTCTGGCAGCACCTACAACCTCTTGAATTGCTCCGATGGTAGAACAACCTCTCCTGAATCCCTGCTGCCAGTCTGACAGCCCACCGGCAGCATCGACCGCAGACAACAGACGGGGCTTTATCAGTCTTTCAAAAAGTTTTCCGGCTGTATCCAACATACACAAGGGTCGAAATGCCGAGGGAGTGCTTGGTGATAGCTCCTTGCCCTCGCTAACTAATGTCAGGTGTTGGAGCTTCCATCTGCGACAGAAAACTCCCTCGCGAAGACATTGATTCTACATGTTCAAAAGAAGAGAAGGGCAGGTACCAGCAACAACCCTGAGCACCTCAGTCGGAACACCATCCGAACCAGGAGCACTGCCAACACGCATTGACTTGACCGCCACGCACAACTCCCCTTCCGTGAACAAAGGAACTTCCGGAATCGCCTCTGCATACTGCTCAACCGCTCTGCAGGGGTGATCGGGAAAGAGGGAATTAACGATGTTTTCCATCGTTGGTGGGTTGAAGACAGGGCACGTTGTTTTGGCACAAAGCTTACGCATAAAGAGTCTGTATCCAAGGCCCCAGGGATCGAGGTTAACGTCCCTCCTCAGTTCTTCCCACTCTCCCTCTTGCTGCGGCGGATAGCTTTCTTCAGGGTAATTCTTGCCTCCTGGAATTCCAGAGCGGCTGGAGCAGCAGCATCGAAGCCTCTCCTCCTGGCTCTGACCAACCTCCGTCTGCAGCGGAGACACGCTCTTCTCAACGTCGCGATCTCGTTCGTCCACCAGTACACTGGCTTTCGTGCCAAACGAGAGGTGTTCTTCCTTGGCATAGAAGAATCACAGACACAGTGTGAGGCGCATGGTTGCCTCAGCCAATTCCTCAGCCTGAAAATCAAGCAGTAGCACGTCATCTCTCCCCGCATTGATTCTTGCAGCTGCAGCAGGAGCATTGAGTTTGGCGACATTCCATCTCACTGGGCGGTTGGGTTGCTCGGGAATGGCGGGATGACGGCCTGAGTTCACATTAAAGAGGATATGCTGATGATCGCTGGCTGTGAAATCTTCGACGACTCTCCAGCCAGATATCGACGCGAGAAGAGCCTCCGAAATGAAGGTAATATCAGGGATTGTTTCTCTGTACCCTGGTCTCCTGAAAGTGGAAGTGGAACCAACATTGGCAACGTGAAGTCCGGTTCTGGAGGCGAGCTCAAGGACTTTTCTGCCTCTGGTGTCGGTTTCTGGCATACCCCACTCAACGGCCCTGCGTTGAAATCACCAGCAACAATGAACTTGCCACCAGCGCTCACCAGAATGTCTTCTAGGGCATCCAGCTTTGCCTGAAATGCCAGCATAGGGTCGTTCGGAGTCAGGTAGACACTCACAACAGTGAAGCCCTCACTCTTCACCCAAACAAAACCTCGGCCCCGCTGTCAAGGACATGGAAGTTCCGGGGGTCTGGAATCCAGATGGCCGCCGTACCCAGGGCGTCCCAAAACCAACCAGAACCTTCCCTCTCACAGTACTGCTCAGAAGTAATAAGTCCACTTTCCACTCTTCGAGTGTTGGGATAGGAGGTCGTTTACCAGGATGCTCCTATGAAGGTTCCCTTGTAAAATTTTCATTTTTTTTTCTATTGCCTTTTACAGGATTTTTCCAGCTCCTCTCGGAAGACCCGACAGTTTCTGGTACCAGGAACGTGATTCAGAGTCTGAAAATTCCGTTCCAGGCAGAGGAAATACCTAGATGGAGCAGTGCAGGTGGATTTTACGTGACCACTCTCCCCACAGTTGATGCACAAGCCGGCCGCTCTGCGATCAGGTCCAGAACAAGAAGCCTGGTGATGGCCATACCCGAAGCACCTGAAACACCTGACCACCATAGTGCGAAGTTAGACCCGACCGAGCACCCACCCAACCTTTAGCCTCCCATGCCGAAGCAGGTCTGTAGCGCCATGACTCCCCAGCTCAACAACCGCCATTAACTGTATTATAATTACTAAGGATTGCCGACAACAACCACGGGGGCCTGCGGGCGGAGCACCCAGCTAGCGAAACTAGTATTACATAAAAATATAATACAATATAAACGAATTTCAAATGTTTGGATTTTAATTGGTGCAAGAGGAACCATTCCAGAATTGGTCCAAGAATTCTGGAAGAAAATTTAACCTGGATGGAAAGGTTTTTAATATTATAGCTTAAACAGCGGTCAAATACTCCATTAGGATACTACATCAATCATCTACTAATCATCTATACAACAATTCAAATTAATTATAAAATAACATTCATTTTTTAAATATTCTTTGTCATGCAGGCATTTTACAAGGTGAAATTAAGTAGTTTAATTTTTAAAAGACATGTATTATACATATATTCCATATTATCTGTTTCATTGGACCTATTTTTATTTCTGTAGCTGGATGTCATCAGTAACACACAACATACACAAAACACATACAAAATATCGATCCAGTCACTTTATTCCGACGTTTCACGGGACCGAAACATTAACGTCATTAAACATTTAACCGAAACATTAAACGTCTTCTGGGATTAAAAAACTTTACTTTACCCGCGGGCGGAATGCCTAACCACAACTGATGAAACAGCACTTCCAGGGCGGAGAGGAGTAGTATCCGAGTAGAAAATAAGTTCTAGATAGGTCTAATGTCCAGGAAAATTCGTGTTTTCTTGTAATATTAAGTTTAAAATCTAAAAATTTAACACTACGCTTATGGAGAATCAAATGTAAACAAAACAAACCAAAACATCTGTTTATAACCGTTTGACAGTTCTTGATTGAAGATGGCGGGGAACAATATGTGCATAGAGGTTTTTCATAAATATTTATTTTATGTATGTAATAAATGTAAAATTATCAGGTTACTAAACAATTTGTAAAAACTTAAGTGTAACATAACTGTGCGTAAATAAAAGCAGAAAAAAGTATTCGTTATATTGCTTGAAGCCACTAAGAAACCAATTAATTCGTGTAATTTAGCTTCATGTGGTTGAGATCTATCCTTTCATGCTTAAAAATCATAGTTTATGTGTTTATCATGGCAGAAAACCTGTATACCCTTTTCCCATATTAATCATATAGGGAATAGGAAAACTCCTTTATTTATGGACAGATGTTGATGAAACTTGGTAAAATTGGTTAAAATAAAAATTATTTATGGTAGAAATGACTACTTTCAGTGTTCCTCACAGCAGCTAACCTGCACACTCTTTCCCTTCCCATGTTAATAATTCTCATGTTTATGGACAGATTTTTATAAAACTTGTCATATTTTATTATTATTATATAATTGATTTGGAAATTCGCTGAGTACGCAGATTTGCTGCGACGGGGGTATTTAACTTTTTACTTTCTCCATATAGCTTCATTGTGGCATTGATGAGATATTGAGGTATGTAATGGTTTTCCATTGCTTTCCAAAGTTCTTTTCGGGGCACTGTATCATAGGCTTTTCTTAAACCAAAATTAAATTTAGTATGTGATTATATTTAGAGGTTACATTTTGAACACACTTGAAAATGGGATAATTCTCAAAACATGTTGTGTGAAATAAAATGGAATGTTGCAAGGGTACTATGGTATTCATTTACAAAATAATATATATATATATATATATAGTAATATTTTTAATAGAGTCAAACTGGCTATTTAAATGTTCTTTAAACCTAATTAAAACATGGACTCTTCTTACATACGAAATACATCATCAACATTACGCAGCCCAAGTATAGGTTTAATATCAAATGAATCAATAGCATCTCTCTCAAACTTATCCATATAAATAATACACAGTATAGGGCTAAGAACTCGTCCCATTGCTGTTCCTGAAGATTGTTTAAAATATCAAAATATTTAAAAGCTAAGTTTTTAAAACCCTGAAGACGTGGGACGTTAATGTTTCAGTCCTGCGAAACGTCGGAATAAAGTGATTGGATCGATAATTTATGTGTGTTTCAGGTATGTTGTGTGTTACTGATGAGATCCAGCCACAAAAATAAAAATAGGTGAAATAGGTTAGTGTGCCTAATAAAACAGATAATATAATAGTTTTACCCCTTTTTTTATTACAGAGTATATATATACAAACTTCGAGGTGTTATAGTAACTCATTAAAATAAACAAAAAATTTCCTATTAACACATGTCAAAAAATCCTTCGTTTATCCTCTAGCCGCCATTTTGTATTTTATACAAAAAACGTTATATATCAAGAACTATTCAAGATACGGAAACCAAACTTTGCACACATATTTATTGGCCAAAGAGAAAAATATTCTTGAAGTATCATTTAGTTTGGTTTTATATTTTGAAAATAGCGATGTTAAAATTATTGAAATTAATATTTTGATTTTTTTTTATACTAAATGAGCAGGGACCGTGATTTTCAGTAGCGCTTTAAGGGTTAAAAGTTAGTTATATAAACACAATTCACAACTACAGTAAACCCTCTCATATCCGGATGTGATTTTGAAAGAATGCAAAAATTTAAAATTACTCTAGGAGATCAACGTTTGCTAAACGAGTAGTCGCGAATAATGTTTGTAGGCCGGTTAGTAGTGCGCCGATCGCCAAGCGCATGGTTAAAGCCATGTGGACAGCGGTAATGTTCAAAAGCAGAATGGGGAAACAATGAGTCACCCTAGTCCCGAGTGTCTTGAGTCTCTAGCGCTACTGTCTGTATTTTGTGCTACATTACATTACATTACACAAAAGGGCGGAACAGAGTTCCTGTAGCACATCACCCAAGTGGCTTTTTGCGCACCCCTGTTGATTGAATGTTTCACTGGAACACTGTAGGGAAATCCCCCATGGGAACGCAGAGCTTTACCTTATCTTGCACCCCCAGTATCCCAGCTTTAGTTCCCATACTTCCCTTAGAGCCATCCATGTACCATTCTAACTAGCAGGGATGAAGAGGTCTGCCGCCATCTTGCCAGTCAATCCTTGGTGGAATCACCACTGAAAATGACTTACCGACAGCTTATCTAGTGTGAAGATGGTCAAAAGGCATGTCAAGGGCCTCACTTTTGACTACCTGCTCAATTCTGGTGTGACCTACTGAGGGTACATTGAAAGTCGTCCAGAGATTCTCACATCGGAGGCGATATGCACATTTCCTAGCAACCGTTCTGATGTAGACATCTATGGGCAGGATATTGAGCATACAGTCCAAGGATGCTCCAGGGCAGGAACTCATGGCCCCAGAAATCATGAGGCAAGCCAACCTCTGGACCACCGCAAGCCCCCGCACTGATGCACCGAAGTTAGTCTTTGGCCATCAAACTGGTGAACCATAGGTCATGGCCGGTCTCACCACAGAAACATACAGCCAGTGTAAAAGCCTAGGATGCAGTCCCCATGTAGTACCAACCACTCGTCTGCAAGTCATAAGTAACCACTTACCTCGATCAATCACCCTTTGCAGCTGCGGTTCCCACCTCAGTGTCTTATCATACCACACCCAAGTACTTGACCTTGTTTTGCAGATTTACCTCTGTGCCCTGCAGATTCAAAAGTCCCAGCCCGAGCAGGTTCCTCCTTCTTGTGAATGGCACCGCCACTACCTTGGAGGGGTTAATGGCAAGACCCACCTCCTTGCACCAGTCCCCCACCAGGTTCAGTGCTCTGTTCATAGGTTCTCTGATCGTGTTGGTGAACTTACCAATAACCAAAATTGCAATGTCATCAGCGTAGCCCAAAGCTAGGACAACAGAATCATTGAGACGCCTGATGAGATCATCAGCTACGAGATTCCACAGCATGGGGGAGAGAACCCCCCCTGAGGGCAACCTCTTGTGGTCAGAGTGACTAATTCCTCACCTTGAAGTGAAAGAACCACTTTCCTGTTGCTCAGTAATGCCTCGGTCCAGCCGCATATAACTCCGCTAAGCCCATGGGCCCTAGCGGCATTCACCAACGCATTCATGGAGGTGTTGTCGAAGGCCCCTTGGATGTCCAGAAAAGCACCCAGTGCTATCTCTCCATCCCCCAGTGTCTTCTCTATCCTGCCTACAAGGTGATGGAGGGCAGACTCACATGACTTACCAGGAATGTAGGCATGCTGGTTCCTATGTAGTGGGTGATGCCTGAGAGCACCATCCCATACGTACCTTAGGATCAACTTCTCTAGAGTCTTCAACATTCTGTGCTATCTGGCGCAAGGTCACTAACTTACGAAACAATAAACCTCCCCACCCCACCTGTCCGTACCCACCCCAATAGCCAAGCCAACGCATCACGTGTACTGTAGTGACAACACCTGCCTCCATAGTCAGTGTCGCCTTTGTTTTGCTTCAGTGACCTCGTCTTTCTTGTAACGGTTTGTTTTAGTTTCGGGTAGGAATAAGTTATTATGGCCGGAAAAAGAAAAAGGGTTGTCATTACGATGGAGGAAAAATTGTATTACTCTAGTACTGTACCACTCTGTACTGTATTACGTGATTTTTTGAGTTTTTATATTATTAAAGTGTTTTTTTTATTTAATATCCGGATGTTTTATTCCCCTCTCATATCCGAATTTTTTGCTATCCGGATCGGCCGTCGCCACATTAGTCCGGATATGAGAGGGTTTACTGTATTACCATTGTTATATATTACCATATTATATAAGTTTTTTTATCATCTCTACGCTATTACTTTGAAACCAAGTCACAGTAACGATACAACTGGTTACTCATAGTTCCAAAACATTACGATTTGTCACAGTTACACGGAAGAGCCTTTCTTCCTCGAGACAGATGTGATAAAATACCACGATTGGCTGTGTTATAATATTAAAACCTGTACCAAATTAAGGTACCTTGTCGTAATCTAGTTAGCTATTCATCTTAAAATTTTCAAAAAATGCACCATTTAAAAAACTAATGACGTGTAAAATCATTCAAGAGAAAAATTAGAATGAAAAGGAATGGAAAATTTGTTGGTTAAGTGAACTCCGAAAGAAGAAAAAGGCCAAATGTAAATTTATCAACACTATTGTTTTGCTGAAAACCAGAGAACTTGAGAATGTGATAAAGAAAAATAGTTCAGTATATCAAAATTATAATTTAAGTTTAATTTTATAATTTACATACATAACGTATTATTTTATTTTTGCTGTAAATACCGTTGCAAAATGAGCTATTATGATGATTGAGCTTTGTTGCCTTGTAGATCAACGATTTCAAGGTTTTTTGTAGCCGAAATCATATTTTATGCAGAATAATATCAAACTGCAATCCGATACCCGTGCAACTACCAATGACGTTATGCTTTGTATTTCAAAATGCAATATCATTTTGAACTTAATCGGTTACTTAAAAATGTAGACAAAAAAATCGAATAATCATAACCGCCCAATGACGTTCTTACATTCCAATAGCATATGAATTGCGTAATTTCGTCATCTGCTTCAACATTTTCGTTTGATCAAAGATGTTCTTATATCGCCGATTTAATCTCAAACGGAAAGTTTGGCTTTCATCTTTCAGTTTTAATGCTCATTGTATACGATCTATCCAAAAGATTGGACATTTATAGGATTTTACAGGATACTTGTTTTGCATTCGGATCAGAGCCGGATATCCGATCCGACTTTGAGGATATTCGCACACCTAAACTAAATTTTGTGTGACTATTGGTTCCCGTGCAGTAGCACAACCAGCAAAAAGTATATCTTCATAAATGATATTATTTATTTCATCATTATATACTAAATGTATATGCCTATGGCTAAATATTCATCCAATACTATAATACGAGCGAGGTTTTTGTATATAAGTGTATATATATATATATATATATATATACATACATACATATATATATATTTGCACACGGATCTCGAAAACTGCTCTATGGAATTTCTTTATATATTGAAAATAACTAATTTCAGAGTAGAAAATAAGTTCTAGATGGGTCTAATCTCCAGGAAAATTCTTGTTTTCTTGTAATATTAAGTTTAAAATCTAAAAATTTAACATTACACTTATGGAGAATCAAATGTAAACAATACAAACCAAAACATCTGTTTATAACCGTTTGACAGTTCTTGATTGAAGACGGCGGGGAACAATATGTGAATAGAGGTTTTTCATAAATGTTTATTTTATGTATGTAATAAATGTAAAATTATCAGGTTACTAAACAATTTGTAAAAACTTAAGGATAACATAGCTGTGCGAAATAAAAGCAGAAAAAGTATTTCCAAAATCTTCCGTGTTTTGATAGAAAACGTATTCATTGTATTGCTTGAAGCCACTGTAAGAAACCAAATAACTGGTGTAAATTAAATTTCTCTTTTGCTTTTCAATCCTCATTCTGTTTCTAACAAAATCAGTTGATCACAGGCTAATAATAACTGTATGGATAATTGAACAGTATATGATCGGCTAAAACAATTGAGGTTGGCTAAAAGACCTTAAACAGCGACGCCGTGGTCCAGTGGTAGCGCGTTGGCCTCGTAACTCAGAGGTCGCGAGTTCCATCCCCGTCAGAGCCAATACTTTTTGTTCAGTGCTATATTAACTATGGTGTATTTAATTGGTTTTATTTAAACCAGATAAATGTTTTTATTGAGTAATAAATGTGTTTTATTTTTTCTAATTAATTTGTATAATACATGTCTTATTCTATACGAGCAAGACTCGGTCACCAGGTACTTGTTACTATACAGGATGGTTTTAAAGGCCCTTCCCCCTAATTTTTTCACTACTGTATATCAATTACTTACACTTCCTATGAATTTTTCTGCACATTAAAATCCTATTTTCTATTTCTTTCTATTGTAATCTATTTTCTTTATTGAGCCATCTTAAAAATTTAAATGCTGATTTGAAAACTTGCCTTGATTGAGGCATAAGAAGGCCGACGCCTGGCCTCTTGGCAGGAGGATCATTGTCGTCCAAGTCAAACTTCCGTTTGATGGGACCAAGTGTAGACTGTCGCATTGCTATGGGGCTCAGGCTCCGTCTGGAATAATGTGCATCATCAATAATTAGGCCTACAACTATTACTTGCATTATGATTAGGGACATTTTGATCTTCAATACCACTGATACTTGGACATTGGAATCACCACAGAATCCACTGTGAACTAAAAAGTCTATATCGACATTAGAAAATCATTGTTTGAAGGTAAATTTGTTATTTTGGAAATAAATTCTAATTGCTCAAGTTGAGCGACCCCCCACATTATGTAGACTCAAAATTTATTTAACACTTATACCAAACATGTTTTAATACCATAACAGAAACACCCAGTCTGAAAGGCATTTTACTAATTCTTTATACATATAACAATTTTCAGTTAACAGACTATGAATAAAATTGTTACTTTATCAATCTGTATAATTAATATAAATGTTACTTTTGTCTTTAACGGAAAAAAGACACATTTACATTAACCGAATTACCGATCTCGGAGACCGGCTCCCATCTAAAACATTGTTAATGCTTACCTACGCTAACAGAAACACCCAGTCTGTCAGACCGGCACTTTAATAAATTCTTGTATAAATAAACGGCATCAGTGGACTGAGACATACTTTCTCCCTTAAGTAAATTTAAAAATAACAATATGTAATAAACAATCATATTTTTTAAAGTTACTCAATATCATTTAAAAATTTATTGTTTCAAAAATAATCATCAAATTTCTGAAAATAACAAGAGAGAAGTTAAATAATTTGTTCGAATTTTATGGGAGAACCCCCCCCCCCCGGTTATACCAAGCTTTTTACTTTCTCCCCTTATACATAGTATATGGAGAAAGTATTGTTTTCGTCAAAATTTTCGAATTTGAGTTGAGGGTGGATATATCCGTTTTGGGGTCCCCTGAATCCAAAAAAGTGGGTTTTGACGTGATGTCTGTCCGTCCGTGTGTCCGTGTGTGTGTGTGTCTGGATGTGTACAGTGCCACAGCCTACCCCGTTGGTCCGATTTAGATGAAATTTGGCATGTATGTATATATATTCACGGTATCTCCAGGCGTTTTTTTCATTTTTTTGAATTTTTGATTTTTAAGGGTAGTTCACCCCTAAAAACCCTTAAAAAACGTGAAAAATCCAAATTTCTCAAAAACGGCTCTAACGATTTTGATTAAAATTTGATAGTTTATAGTGCACAGAGCACTAAATAATTTGACACCACCCGCATGTCTGTAAAAATGACGGTTCAAAAGTTATGGGCTTTTAAATGTCAAAAAAATCAAATTTTTAAATTTTCAGCGAAAACAATAAAAGTAAAGTATAACTTGACTGGTACCATTGAAACCAGCTTAAAAAACTAAACAAATTAGTAATTTGAATTATTTGTCTACGACTAACGGTTCCAGAGAAAAGTTAAATTTACTGTCCACGATAAACGCAGAACGTTGTCTGACAGCGCCCAATGTTATTCTTATGGAAAATGTAAAAAAATCAATTTCTTCCTTACTTTCCACCCGTTTTCCATGAAACTTGGTATGAAGTGTAAGGTCAAATCACCAAACAAAACCAGCTCAAAAAAGCTTGGTATTACCGAGGGGGGGGGGTTTGAATACCATTTGAACAATAAATTATTAAATGATATTTAGAATTACTTTGTAGAACATGATAGTTTTATTACAGATTGTCTTTTTTAAATTTACTTAAGGGAGAAAGTATGTGTCAGTCCACTGGTACCGTTTATTTGAGTGGAGTTTGTTGGGTAATTTGACCTCACGCTTCATACCAAGTTTAATGGAAAATGGTTAGAAAATAAGGAAGAAATTGATTTTTTAATATTCTCCATAAGAATAACATTGAGCACTCTCAGACAACGTACTGCATTTATCATGGACACTAAAATTAACTTTTCTTTGGACCTGTTAGTCGAAGACAAATAATTCAAAATACTAATTTGTTTAGTTTTTTAATCCGATTTCAATGGTGATAGTAAAGTTATACTTTACCTTAATTGTTTTTGCTGAAAAAATTTATTTTTTTTACATTTACAATCATATTTTTTGAACCGTTACAGTAGAACCCCGGTATAACGAATCTCAAGGGACCAAAAGAAAAATTCGTTATACCGGGACTTTCGCTATACAGAGGTTTGTTATATCGAGGTTGAATATGGTAGAAATTCGTTATATAGGGGTTCAATATTAACATCTGTGTAACGAACGGGTCTGCGTCCAGCCTCTATATTACGAATTACAGTATTACAAAATAAAATAAGATACAATCTTAGGTCTATAGATTTATCTTTACTACCACCCGTCAGATTATTGAGGGCACAGGTAGGAAGTGTTCCTTGTAGGATATACCTTACTAATCAGACTACTGAGTAGGCGATGGAGAGTGGCTCTGTTACCACTGTCCCGTTATCAGCTTCACTCTAGTCTATGGATTTAATTTACTAATAACTATACAGGGTGTTTCAGAATTCCCTACCAATACTCTAGTGCATTGTTCCTAGAGAACTTCTGTAATTCGAAAACTTCTAGAATTTTATATAAAAACAATGTAAAAATATCTTGGTTAATTTGAATAATTTTTTGGATAATTTGAAGTTTTTACAGCGGAAATCTATAGTGTGTGTATAACTGAACAAGTCATTGTGTGCGATTTTCCAGGAAACGACGTTCGGGGCTTCCTGTCCTCAGACTATTATAAATAAATCACAACATTGACATCTGTGTGTATCATCGATGGTGGTTTGTTCCGATATTCGTCGTCTTTGTTTCGTGTTGGCATTTGTGACTTTGTCTGCTTTCATGTTAACACGTCGTGTGTATGAACTGGTTTGCTTTGTCAAAGCGAACCTACAAATCTCTGACGTTGCAAGAATAAATAGTGGCGATCAAGGAGGTAGAGAAGGGATTTGAAAAAGTTTGTAATAGCTAGTTTCGGGATCCCTCCAAACTCATTATTGACATTTAACAAAAATTAGGATTTTTAATCAATAATATCCTCGTTAACCTAACTTTTTTAATATACAATGTTAAAACATGATGTTAGATTGTTTATTTCAACCACTTGCATAAACTTTTCTAATTCAAATTTTTGGATAATTTGAATTTTTTTCTGGTCCCTTGAGGTTCGAATTATCCAAGTTCTACTGTATTTTCTTATATCCATGTTAATTTTTCCTTTTAATTTTTTGTAATTTTTTCTTAGCATCAATATGACTGAATGTGATTATTATGGGTGCTTCAACCCAACAGATGGCCTGTAATGGCTATTGTTATGCTTCTATGACACATTTTCCCTGGGCAGAAAATAAATCATCTAATTTATGATGATTAAGCCTGAGCTAATGGTACGGTAGCTCAGGCTTGAAGAATAATATGAATCTTTAAAATATATTAGGTTTTACAGCTACCTGATTCATACTCCAACGTCAAAAATTAGATTTGGGAAATATAATAACCAGAAGTTGGAAAAAAAATTGGTTTGAAGTTCCCCGTAAGACAAATATATGTAATTAAACCTTAAACAGAGGAACTTGGATCATTCGAACCTAAAGGGACTAGCTATAAACTTTGAACCATCAAAAAATTTAAATAAAAAATCTTATTAGGGGGGCTGAAAACAATAAATACATATCACATTTTAAATGAAAACTCTTTATTAAGTTAAAAATATATCTCAATATATATTTTTTGCTTAACCCCTAGTTCCGTAACAAAATACAATATAACTTGGTTATAACATTATTCAACGGACCAAAGCATAATTGACCCTATATCAGAGTGACATAAAAGGCTTATCAATCGAATTATTGATACCAAATAAATAATAAAATGTTTTTTTAATTTAAGGGAAAAATACCATCAGATTTAAGTTTAATATTAAAAGAACACAGTAAAATATTAAATAAATAAACAAAATATTATGATAACTTTTAATACACTATCTATACAAGTTCACAATGTGATAAGTTTTGCTATGAATCAGGAGAACACTATCAACAGTACTGTCACTCTCTCCAGGTTGTTTACGTACATCTTGCAACATGAATACAAGACAATGTCAGTGTTGGGATGGGCAAGTGGTGAGGGGGAAGCGGTGAGCAATGATCTGGTGGAAGGCTGTATCCAAAAATAGATTTAAGCATCACCGGATTTATATCTGGGAGTATTTTCATGGTGATGAATACACCGACGCGATACTTTGTTATGTTCATCGCCCTTTTAAGCCAGTTTTTCTTGTTTCCTTTATAGCTTGTGGTTTGGAAATTTATCACTTGTGTTATCACTTTAAGTTGGGCGGGACTTGAATGACATTATAATCGTTTTAACGTTATGACGAAGATTGTAATAACAAAGATGCACTGTACAGAAATATGATTAACTGTATGCTGCGGGCCACTAGGATCTGAGTGGTACTGGTCCTTGCGCGCGGAGCGGACCCTTGGATCCAAGTGGTGACACTTAGGTTATAAACAAGATGGTGGATCTGGCGATGTAAATTGTGCTGCCACCTGTTGGGACCTGAGAGAACTATGACCAGATTTGTTGACCAGATTGACGCAGTATCAATTTCTGTATGGGTCATTTAACATACACATTTTTCTATTATTTTCTATTAGTTGATTTTAAACTACACAGGCCGCTCCTCGCGAGGAACGGGGGTTTCGGACGCCGTAGCGAATGTGTTATGTGCGAAAGTACAAAAACATGAGTATCATACTTTTAGCGAATTTCCCATAGGGAATAAGCTATTACCACAGGTCTCATAGCAAGACTTAAGCCCGAGACTGTGTTATTTTTTCGTCTTTAGGTGCCCAGAGGCCAAAAATAATAGCTGTTAAAATTTATATATATATATGTATGTATATGTGTGTGTGTGTCTGTGAACACGATAACTTTCGTAAAAATGGTCCAATCGAGACCAAATTTTGTAGAGACATATTGTATTCCTACATTTGCTCTGACGAGTTCGTAAACCAGGCGTATAGGTCAATCGGAACGGGTAGTTTAGGGCGGGTTTGGACTCAAAATTGTATTTTTGCGTTTTCAGCTTAAAAAACTACATAGTTTAATTCCTTAACCCTAGAAGTGGCAAGCTTTTTACTCTTAACTGTATCATAAAAATGATTACTAATATCTTCTAGAAATATTAAAGTATAAACAAAAAAACATAAAACATGCCCCCCCCTATAACCACTAACCACAAAAGCAAAACAGGTGTCCTCTGCAATCCTAATTAAGCCTACAAATGCTGTCAACTTCCAAACAAGCCGGCCACCGTTTATTTAAGGTGGGCCCCCCACACCGCTATACCAAACATTTGCAAGCCAAATTGGGATTGCTTATGGTCGGGATTCAAACCCTAGCACTTCTGAATGGCTAGAACTTTACGCTCGTCAGCGCAGCGCGTTAGCCGAATCAGCCACTCAGTGAATAGGAGTAGAAAGCACTTACTTGGTTATAAGACATTCCCGGTGGCAATCTAGTGCACTACAAGAGCAGGTTCGGTTGCTTGCCCCCAGAGGACAACACGGTCACGTAGGCGCTCGTGTCTAACAAGTTCACTAAAATGACGACAGATGCTTCCATCTGCCACCGTGGCGGTGGCAGATGGAATTAATTATTATTTATTCATTATGTAATTTTAATGACGGTAAGCAGGTGGAGACTGTTGCATTGTTGTGGCAGACTTAAGTCGAATGCCTTGACATGCACTGCAAATAAGCTCTAGCGGTCACCTATCACTAAAGCTACCATATCTCAGTTAATATTCGTCTAATTTAAAACAACTTGGTGTCAATCGATTTGTAGTTAGTTACATTACCTAAAATAAGTTATTCTTGTAAATTTTCTTTTAAATCAACGGTTCACGGGTTATTCGAGAAACAAAATTTTAAATGACCGCCATTTTGTTTTATAATTTTGAGAAATTGTCGTAATTTTTTAGTAGCTTTGTCTATTTGCTATAAATGTTTGTGCAAAGTTTCAATTCCGTACGTTTAACCATTATTCAGAAAAAATATTATTAGTGAAAAAAACAAAATGGAGGCTGTGTGAGTAACTAAGGACTTCCGGACAATTTAAATATGATATTTAGATATGTTTCTTACCCAGGAACAATGCCCTAAAGTATTGGTAGGGAATTCTGAAACACCCTCTATATATATATATATATATATACACATAACAATTTTAACGACTATTGTTTTTGGTCTCTAGGCACCTAAAGAAGAAAAAATAACATGGTCCAGGGCTTAAGTCTTGCCATGAGACCTACGGTAATAGCTTCTTCCCTACGGGAAATTCGCTAAAAAGACATTAGGGTGCAAACTGCATTTTACTGCAACCATGAAAATAAATATGTTGCTTTTGCATTTTTCCACAAATTAAATCTTTTGGCCATTATGAGATATTCTCAAACATCCAACGATTAAAGTGTGCATCACTTACTCTGCTTTCAGAGAATGTTTTAAGTTTTTGTATTTGGGTCAAAAGCATCTGCTCCAATCGGCATTGTTTTTTTTTCTCTTCTGCTGTTGATTCAACAATCTCGTCTCCCGATCCTCGCAGAGAAGGTATGAGTCATCAGTCTGTATGCTGATGCACACTTTGTTGAATCCAAAATTTTTGCCGAATGCCGTTTGAAAAATGTATTTTTATAAATATTTTAAGTCAAAGATAGATTTTGAAATTTTCATTTACCATGTTGAAAATTTAAATCATTCAAAATAAACTTTGAACCATCCATAATTTTTTGGCATTGATAGAATACAAAATACACGGGGCATACGAAAAATTTAAATTAAAGAAAATCTCAAATTAACGAAGTTTGAGTTATAAAAGTTTCACTGTACTATGTCAAAAACTGAAATAAATAATATTCAATGAAAATTTTCTAAGTGTAATATAGTTTGAATTTTCTCAATTAGATAGAACCATTAAGTGAAGCTTTTATAGAACTTAAAAAATATAAAAATAAATAAATAAAATAAAAACAAATAAATAATTATTTCTTGTAATAAATGTTGCAATTGATTTTTACACAGGTGTTTTAGCATTATTGTTACGACACTGTTAATGGAAACTACCCCACTAATTGGTTTGAAGGGTTCTAGTTTAGGGCACAGTCTGGTATCACACATACACATACACACACACACATACCTGGTTATATGCTTCCTCGTGGGACTTGGAGAGAGGCTGGTCTTCCACACATTAGGGGAGAAGACTTGTTTTCCCAACATACGGGTTGGGGAGGGGGAGGATCCTCCAGGGGAGAGTGAAGGGAGATGAACGTGGAGAGGGTCACACACTCTGGGCTTGGGACTCTGATCTCCATTATCACTGCAACCCTGCAAGAAATGCCAGCAGTCAGCTGCTGTCAAATATAAGCTTTGATTCAATGGCTTTACGACTTTTATCAGGCATGATTATCACTGTAATTTTTATAATCATCTCACGTATATTATAATATAATACTATAAGAGTATTATTCAAATTTTATAATATTTACTATTTACTATTGATTAGCTTCTTAATATAATAACTTCTTGTTAAATTTTATAAAAAAAATTTTTTTATAAAATGTAATGATTTATTACAGCCATTGTGATTTATGTTCTTTACAGGTCATAAAAATATTAAGTATTATTATTAAGACAAATTTTGTCCATACCATTACAAGGATATTTAAGTGCACTTCTAGTACAATAAATAACTAATTTCTTATGTGTATTTACAATTACTCATTGTATTGCATTCAGCAGTGCATTTATTTACCAATAAGTAGTGTGTCTTTCCTAACAGTACTTATTAAAATAAAATAGAGTTAATTGGTTTATAACAGAGTTAAATTACTTGCGGCAGAGTTAGTGAATCTCCACTCATTATCAACATGATGTTTCACAACTCAATTGGAACAAAACATTATTATTTCATTATTAAATTTTTATTTCATATTAGTTGATCTTACATATAACTTGAAATTTAATGTCATCATCCACCTGCCTTGAATTTATTAAAGTACAATTGATTACCTTGGGTGAAGTCCCGACAATGGTAAGATCCTCCCAAGACTGTGACATAACCATAGTGTTGTTGAGCTCCCTCTCATGAGCTGTCTCTCGGCCAACTGCAACATCAAGACACTCTTCCTGGCGCAACTGGCTAATGCGCGGAGTCAGACGGGGAGACAGCAATGGTGTATGAGACCCGGGACTAAAACTAGCACTGAATCTGCGAGTGCGGGGAGCCAGTGAAGAGAAGACGTTCAATGAGGGTGACTCCCTACAACATTTTAATTTCAAAGTAATTCTAAATATAAAATTTTAATGACTATCTAAAATGTGTATTACTTCTTCAAATTATACTGAGAAAACCTGAAAGAGAAGGCTCCAAATATTTTTTTATCACTGAACAGGAATAATTTTTAATACCTAACCACTGTGTGCACTTTGGCTATTTTTTGTAAGTACCAAGAATCTGTAGCTTATTCTTGGACACTAATGTGGTCCAATAATACCAAATTTACTTTTAGCGAATTCCCAAAGGGAAGAAGCTATTACCTTAGGTCTCATGGCAAAAGTTTAGCCCGGGACCAAGTTATTTTTTCTTCCTTAGGTGCCCAGAGACTTGTGCTCCTTTTAAACATTTTATTTCTTACATTATACACGACACGTGTTTCGAAACTTAGTACATTTTCACAGTGTATTTTAACTGCGATCAATATTAAAGTTAAAGTACACTGTGAAAATGAACTAAGTTTCGAAACACGTGTCGTGTATAATGTAAGAAATAAAATGTTTAGAGGGAACACGAGTTCTTTTAATTTAATAATAACTATATTAGCTGCCCTTACTTGTGAACTACATAATCAAATATATATATATATATATATATACATACATATATACATATTTGCACACAGATTTTGAAAACGGCTCAAACGATTTTCTTTAAATTTTGGAAATAGCTAATTTCCGAGTAGAAAATAAGTTCTAGAAAAGTCTTATGTCCAGGAAAATTCTGATTTTCTTGTAATATTAAGTTTAAAATCTAAAAAATTAACATTACGCTTATGGAGAATCAAAATGTAAACAATACAAATCAAAACATCTGTTTATAACCGTTTGACAGTTGTTGATTGTAGATGGTGGTGAACAATATGTGAATATAGGTTGTGCATAAATACTTATTTTATGAATAAATGAAAAATTATGAAATTACTAAACAATTTGTAAAAACTAAAGGGTAACATAACTGTGCGAAATAAAAGCAGAGAAAGGTATTTCCAAAATTTTTCGTGTTTTGATAGAAAACGTTTTCATTATATTGATTGAAGCCACTGTAACAATCCAATTTTTTTTTTCTCCAAAAAGGGAAATTTAATTTAGACCTGTTAGTAAATTAAATTTCTCTTTTGCTTTTCAATCCTCATTCCTTTTCTAACAAAATCAGTTGATCACAGGCTAGTAATAACTTTATTGATAATCACAGTACAAGATCAGCTAAAACAACTGAGATTGGCCAAAAACACTTAAACGACGGCCAGCATTCGGCAGATGTCGTGGTTCAGTGGTATAGCGCATAGATTTCATGGTCCTGAGGACGTGAGATCGATCCCCACCAAGGGACTATATATATTTTTTTTTAAATCAGTTTTATTTAAACCACATAAATATTTTCATTAAGTAATAAATTTGTTTTAATTTTGGTAATTAACTTGTATAATACATATCTAATTCTATCCGAACTAAGCTCGGTCACCAGGTACTGTTTTCCTTAAGAAACTAAGAATATGGCAATTTAGTATCAGGAATATAGAAGAGATTTTACAAATTAATATATAGAGATTTTGAGAGAGAGAGAAGTTTTAAAAATGTAATAATTATATTATTTACGACTATTTTCAAGATTCAAGATGTTTATTTCAATAATAAAATATACAAATTTTGTCATAACGAACACACTATTATTACTGGAAAATCCTCTCAAGACTATGCGTCTGAGTGTGAGGATGAGCCGAACAGTCTCTCAGTTCATGTTTAATGAAAATAAACAACATAGAATATTATAGCGTCTAGAGGGGAAAACAAATATAATCCTATTGATGCTATTAATGTGAAGATATAAAGAAAAAAATACAACAGTGTAAAAGTGTGTCACCAGAACAAAAGGTAGCCAAATTTCAAAGGTGAAATATGAAAAGAAGAAATTGTTGAGTAGGACCTGACAAGATTAAGTTATGTAAGTTAACGAAATTTAAAAAAAGAATGAAAATTATTCGAGTCACTATATTTGGATATAGTCTACCACTTTACACATAAGGAGAAACAATAAGTTGTTCTGCAGCCACGGAACCGATACGGAGCAGCCACTCCTCCACTTTTCGCTTAAAAATAGCGAGACTGTCTCCCTCGGCCAATAAAATCTCGCAGGGAAGATTACGGTAAAGTTGATGTGCTAGATAAAAAGAATTGAATAAATTTGCTCTGTGGATTAGTTTAGGAATTCGAAAGCCAACATTTTCCTTCCTCCTGGTTTCATAGTGATGCGTAGTTAAGGTAAAAATATAATTTCTTTTTTCTTTTATGTAAATTAGTAAAGTCTTCAAAAAGAGTTGTCTAATATTAAGAACGGGAAATTCAAGAAATAGTAAATTGGTTGGATATCTTTGGTTTTTGTGTAGGATAGTTTTTATAATGGATCTCTGTAATACTGCCAAAGGTTCCAGCACCAAGGCGGAGGCTCCTCCCCAAGCCAGAATACCGTATTGCAAAAGAGACTGCTTGTAGGCATAATACACACCCCTGCAGCGATCCACCGTCAGGACTCTACTAAGTTGCCTGAAGGCATAGATAAGTTTCATCAATTTTTGCTTTGTGTATTGAATATGTGGCTCCCAGGACAGCTTGTGATCAATTACTATTCCCAAGTAATTATATTGTGCCACACTCTCAATCACTTCGCAAGTACAGATCACTGACCGCGGATCACCGCAGGAGTGCATCCTGAGCAATCTCGCACCTGGACCACAGTCACTCTTAAAATAGATGGGTAAACACTTTGTTTTATTTACATTGACAGATAGTATGTTATGGTCAAACCAGTTCTTGATGCGGATAAGGTCCGAAGATGCGCTGTCATACGTGCTGTCCCAAGTGTTCCCGTGTGAAATTAAAGCCGTATCATCCGCAAAAAGAAAAAGTGTGCCATCAATATTTAGTTTAGAGATATTATTAATGTATATAAGGAATAACAGAGGGCCCAAAGTGCTGCCCTGGACAACACCATAATCAACCTCAGTAGTCCCACTGTCGATACCATTAATTGTTACGTATTGCTTACGATTATCAAAATATGAAGAAGACCAATCCAAAGTATTATTTTTAACCCCAATATGTTTTAACTTGGCCAATAACAAACTTCTATTTACAGAATCAAAAGCCTTCGCTAGGTCCAAAAAGGTTATTATAACATTATTTTTACATGCAATGAGATCCCTAGGACCTTGGCAATTTCTGATAGAATGTACAGTACATCCTCACCTTTAGTCAGGGGTATTCCTGTTAGTATTAGATTGTCCACTCTGGAGTGATTTCCGCTTGCAACTGTTGTACTTTTTCACTTAATTGAATATTTTCCTCCTGCAGGTTATCTATGTTAGTTTTGTAAAAACCAACACTTTTTTCAATTTTCACGAACCGTTTTTTACTTCCCCGAGTTCTGAGTTTATATTGTCAATGTCAGATTTCATCTTGTCTATTTTCTCGTGATTCTTGGCCCACTGCTCATTGTTTTCCTTACATGAAATGGCGAATGACTCTGTAGTACTTTTACGGAGGTCGGCGATCGTGTCGAGCACGGCGGCGAGGCCGCGTTCCTGACCTGGCTTGCTGCTACTCGTGGACGACGTCTCGTACGCACACCCTTCACATTTGTAGTTGTTACGAGTGACTTTCTTTGTCGGATCACCCAACGCACTTCTGGCACGCGTTACGTGGAATACTGAACCACAATTCGTACACTTAATCATGTCCCTCTGTTGAGAAATATCTCGGTCGCACTTTCCGCACTTATCAAACTAAGTAAGTAAGTAAGTTAACAAACTTAACTTATCGCAAAGAAAAATTTTAAATGAAAATACGAGATTTAGTATTTGCATAAACGTAAAAACACAAATACATCAGCACATTATAAGGCTGGACAGCACTCAAACGTTAAATCTAGGAACGTGCGTCGAGCGATAAGAGCTCCTTCCGCATCGAGCGACTGATGATTTATTATATTTATATTTCGACAAACGTATGGTACTGATTTGATCATTGAGTTTTGTAATGAGTTTTAATTTTTAGCGAATTTCCTATAGGGAAGAAGCTATCACCGTAGGTCTCATGGCAAGAGTTAAGCCCGGGACCAAAAACAATAGTCGTTAAAATTAATATATACAGGTGTTCATTAAAGTCGGGGACAAACTAAGAAGGGTGATAGTACTCATCAAAGTAAACAAAAAATGTCTAATAAACATAAGTCGAAAAATCCTTTGTTTAGCCAATAGCCGCCATTTTGTATTTTATACAAAAAATGTTGTATATACACACACGTGTGTGTGTGTGTCTGTCTGTGAACACGATAACTCTCGTAAAAATGGTCTGATCGAGACCAAATTAGGTAGAGACGTGTATTCCTACGTTTGGTCGGACGAGTTCGTAAACCAGACATATCGGTCAATCGGAACGGGTAGTTTGGGGGGGGGGGGTTGTATTAAAAAAATTGGGGTTTTTGCATGTTTCATATGTAATTTAAAGTTTTTAAACTTTATTTTCAACCATTAAAATCACCTCAAAAACTACACAATTTAGTTCCCTAAAGTTTTTCTCTGTCTCCAACTGTTACCGAGATATTAAAAAATCTAAACACAGTACGTTGTATTTTGGGGCTCCAATGTTTATCTTATGGAGGATAAGGAAAAATTAATATTTCTCTTATCAATCAATATTTTTGGATAAAACTTGATATTTAGCTTAATGTGGTTGAGATCCTTCCATTTATGCTTAAAAATCATAGTTTATGTATTTATCATGGCAGCTAACCTGCATACTCTTTTCCCATGTTAATCATATAGCGAATAGGTAAACTCCTTTACTTATGGACATATGTTGTTGAAACTTGGTATAATTGGTCAAAATAATAAGCTAGAAATTCTTACTTTCAGTGTTCCTCACAGGAGCTAACCTGCATACTCTTTACCCAATTTTAATCATATGGAAAATAGGAAAACTCCTTTTTTCATGGACAGATGTTGATAAAAATGTGTACAAATTGTCAAAATAAAAATTGTTTATGTTATAAATGTCTACTTTCAGTGTTCCTCACAGCAGCAAACCTACATACTCTTTCCCATGTTAATCTTATGAAGAATAGGCAAATAATGAACTCATATATGATGTCACAACAAATGACAATGTTGTGTCTGCGGAATTGCATCAATATGTCAGCAATATTATTTTGAAGCTTAGTCCCGGCCATGAGTATATCGTTTAGTGACAACCCAGAGCTGGATTTGCAGCTTGCATCGAAAACAGTCCTCAACTTGGTAGTGGAACTGGATTCCTTTAGAATACCATGATGTGGCAAATAATAATGAACTGTATCTTGTGTAGGTTTGTCACATTCAGTCATGTGCCCAAGAGTGAGATATTCTGACATGAAGTCACGATATAGTTTTGCAAAGCGTGGGTCCTTGTTAAACTTACGCTCCATGGCTAAAAGGCGTTGCTTTGCCGCAATGTGGGAATGTCCTAGCGACACGTTAGTATTCTTGATTGGAAGCCTGACGATATAACGCCCGGTTTCATCTCTAGCATGGGTCATTTCAAACAAGTTTTCACACGCAACATTATCTTCTGGTTGAACATGATGTGCTGGAACATCTTCTTGCACCCAAAATTGTTGAATGCAATTGTGCAATTCATCAAGAGGAATAGAGTGACAACATATACTCGAAGTACTTGAATGTTGCGAAGCATGAAGTGAAGATGTAGACAAAGAAGGCGTTGTACCCATTACAATATGACCAAGTGTTGACATGATTAAATATGGCAAATCAGGGCCTGAGTGGATTGTAGAACCTGAGAAAAATTGCGGGAATAAAGCTGCACCCAGAATAATATCAATGCGGTTTGGTACATGATAAGTGGGATCAGCAAGATCATAGTGCTTAGTAAGTTGAATGACATCTGGTGATACTGGTGTACGAGGCAGATTAACAGTGAGTTTGTCCAGAATAACCATCGGATGATCCTTGGCAATGGTAACACCTGAAGGTGTCTCTAAATAACCATAAATTTGACCCTTGTTGCGGGAAATATGTTGATTTATACCCACTATTTGAACACTGCTTGCTTGTTGAGTGGCATTGAGTAGAGAGACTGCTCTTTCAGTGATTAGTGAACACATACTACCAGAATCGCACAGTGCACGAAAGGTATGTGTTGTACCATTTGTAGCTCGTACATTAATTAGTACGGTACCAAGCAATACCATAACAGCCTTGTCAACTGATGATGATAGTCTATTATGTTGTGCAGCGAGTGTAACAGACTTATTTGATTGAGATGTAAACTCCTTTACTTCTGAATTGTTAGGAAGACTAATTGATGATGAAGGTGACGCAGGAAAATGTAGCAAGGTATTGTGCTTTTTGTGGCAGACCTTGCAAGATGATTTTGATTTGCATGCCTTCACACTGTGAGCGCCTAAGCATGATATACAATGACGGGAGTTTTTTACAATGTGGTAACGTTCAGATGGACTTTTAGCCAGAAACCTTTGGCATTCAAAGGTTTTGTGATTGTTAGTATCACAGATAGCGCATGATGAGGAATGGTTTTTGGGTGTGGATGATGCGACTACATTTTTTAATTTACCATCTCGTCGCTGAATTGGCCTATTCTGTGTGTTAGGGTCGAGATTCATTTCTTGCAAACGTGTGTCAATTGAACATAATGCGTCTTCGTAACGGTTACATTCCTGATTGAGAAAAGTAATTATTTCATCCACAGTAGGCAGTGTGTGTTGAAGTGGACCAGTAACGTAACGCTTGCTTTCAAGACGTTTACACAAATCTACATCTAATTTTCGTAAAAGTATTGCGGCTAATAAATGTTTAGAATCTGCGATATCACAACCGATCGCTGTTAGAGCTTGCATATTTTCATTGTATATGTTAAGGAATTGCCTTATCCCAATGATGTTACAAGCTGAAACTTCAGGCAAGTCAAGAACACGGTTAATGTGCAATAACTGTAATCTACGATCATTTTGGTAACGATCTGACAGAATTTTGTATGCCACATCATAGGTTGCATCAGTTATGCTTAAGTTACGAATTAAATTAAGAGGTTCGTCTTCTAATACGCTAAGGAGATACTGAAACTTGAGTGTTTTACTCAATGACAGGTTTTCATGTATAGTTGTGTTGAATAAATTTATAAACGTAGTCCATTTAGCAAAGTCACTGTTAAATTTGGTGAGTTCTAATTTTGGAAGCCGTACCATACATTGATCCATACTGTTGGAAGTATTGGATTGTGAGCTAAGTTGAGGTTGAGTTTTATTACGTACATTTTCATCAATTAGTACTTGGATAGATGATACTAGGTCAGTAAAAAGATTGCTAATGGAATTTTGTTCTGTAATCAATAGATCGTCGGGAATAGGATTATCACCTTCATACGCCAATGCATGCTCGAAATTGAGTTCAAAGTCCGCATGTTTCTTTTGTATTTCGGTCAAATATTGGTTTAAGTTTTTATATTGAACCGGTGAAATTTCCGTCTGAGATTGCAATGAAGTTAAAACAATATTGATTGAGTCCAACCTAGCCTTGAAAATCTTTATTGACTTTAAAAAGGTAGATGGCTTGAACTCCTCACTGCGTGTGATTGGCATGTTGTATTATCAAACACAAAAATTAAAATGAGAATGAATTGTAGATGTAATAGCAGTAAGACTGATAGTTCATAGATGAAATTCAATAATTATCCGGCCCTGTGAGGAACCATTAATTTGTAGGATGTGCGGAGGACCATGCATTGTATGACGTGGTTGTATTCCTTTGGTTGTATATGGTTTTACAATAAGAAACACTTGAAAATGAAAGACATGACTGTGATGTAGTTTGATGTATTAAAGCAAAACATTTCATCCATATTGTTTGTTTACATTTTGATAATAACAATATATTTTAATAAAAACATATGTTTGTATAAACAAAACACTGAACTATTTATCGACAGATATTGATAAAACTTGACATATAATATTATTATTACATTATTGATTTAGAAATTCGCTGAGTACACAGGTCTGCTGCGACAAGGGTATTTTTTATATTGTCGCCTATTGCTTGGTATTGGTTTCATTGGAGTGTTTGAACTTGTTTTCGTATTTAAATGTCTGTTAGAATTTTTCTTTTCATTTGTATGTTGGAAGATAATAGATTATTTTTATTTATTTGTGTTTATATTTTATGTACTGGATGTGAAATATTTTAGAACAATAGCAAATACTGTCATCTTAAAAATTATTAATTGTTAAATTTTAACAAAGCCTCCATACAGGCTATGCCTTGGAGGAATACATTTCTCTGTTTAAGGTCAGTCTTGGCATCTTACTGTAACATACTTGGTTTTCTGTAAGTATTGTTAGCATTGTTTTATAAACAAAGCCTCGTTAGTCTCGTGAGTGTGTTTATTGTAAAAAGTGTAGGAGAAATAAATTATTACTATTCTTTTTATTCTTTTGGACTTGTGTTGCTAGCTGTATTCTACGTTTGATAATGGACAGTGATTTTAAAATTTATCTTAATGGTGATGTCCCTACAATGCTTCAGTTTGTCAACTTGCTGAGATCCCACGGATTTTACCTGACAATTCCAGCCTACAAGGGGTTTATCCTGCTTGGACAGCGCTGCTGTAAACTTCGACCTGGACGACTGTGTGACTACTGTGGAAGGTCCTGTGGTGGCTGACCATTTTGCTATGTCTGTATGGATTTTGGATCGTTCTGTAAGTAACCTCTTATCTCCTTCCTGACATAAGGACTATACTTACAAGAAAGCTGTATCAGAGTGGTTGAAAACCCAAGCATTTTACTCTGTAAACGACTATTTAGAATATAAATTCTAGAAGCTCAATTCTAATGTTAATTAATATTCAACATGTGAATTTATGTGAATCTGTACGAATTGTATGACCTGTCCTATTGCATTTTTGTAATGCTTAATGGAAATAAAAGTATTGTCTATTGTCTTTTCTTACATATAGAATTATAGATGACAACGTAATGACTAATTTTTGCCTTGCACTTGGTAGTATTCCATGGTTGGCACTATTGAAAAATTCCAATGTTACTGATCAATTTAACTTGTTTTTTTGACATGTTTCTGGGTTGTTTTAATGAAAATTTCCCATTAAAAGTTAAAAGGAAATCTGAAGCATTGAACACATTCAAATGTAAAAGGTAATCTATCTGTACAATTTCAAAGAATTGGTACACGCCTGTTTTGAGGCAATGTACGTTGTATCAATGTATGTGTATCTAATGTACATTTTTACCTCTGGAATGCAAAATTGATCAAAAATTTTGACAAAACTTTCATAGATAGATAGAATATTAAATTTAAATGAGATTCCATTACTTTTTTGTACATAAAAATTGAGTATGGCTGTGAAAAATCTGTTTAAAACAAAGTTTTTCCTAAGAAAATAGAGCTCAAAAATATTTGTTACTAGCCAAAGTACCCATTCTTCCCACGGGTTAAAAAAAGGCTGAAAGGTGTAGGCTCTACTGATACATTTAAGTTACTGTTAATTAATTCTTCATTGTTTACAAAATGACAAAACACGAGTGTCTACAACATTTCAAAGTAACATCTGTCAAATATTGGGAGAGGATAAGGATTAATGTAATAGAGACAGTCTTCGGAAAAAAACTTAAAATCTACCATTCCACTAAATCAAATAATTCACTAATTTCGATCCAGCAGTTTATCTGAAAAATCAACTTTATTTCTTCTTCTTCCCGAACTGTCAAATTTTAGTGTTCACAGCTGTTGACATTCAAGTAATTTTATGTTTTCATTCTCTAAAAATGTAAACATTAAAACTTAGGACGTTCACAGGGCGTAGCCCGAGAGGATTTTAAGGAAATGAGTATGCCTATGTGTTGCATGAGTTTAAGATCTACCTTTGTGTAAAATTTCAAACTGTTTGGTTCAGTATTTTTTGCGTTTACTTGCCACAACAAACCCACAAACAAACATACAGAAACCACCTCTTCTTTATAATATATTTGTTATAACTTTTGATGTCCTTTACTAATACAACCAATCAAGCAATTGGGTTGCAACTATACCAAAAGTTGCAGAATTTAATGGAGAACAAAAAGTATCAACTTTTGTATACATTTTAATTAATGTGATTATTTTATGTAAAATTAAAGAAAATGTAAGATAACACTATTTTTATGGAAAATATAAGGTCGAAAGAGATTACATTTTATTTGATATAATTGATATTTTATTGTCTGTGCGACATTTATCCACATATTATCCTAAGTAGTAATGGCATATCTCTAGTTATGTGACCACTGATCGCGTTAAACTATTAGTCTGTATTTTTTCTATTGAACTATATCAAAGATTTTTTCTGCGAAAATAATCAAACTCCTTTATTCATAGATGGTAAAAGTTCTTTCCTCAAAAACACTGAACAAATTTTTGGATAATGTTTACTTGTTCACGTGTGCTTAGACGTGATTCGCATCCAACTTGTTAAAAGAAGGTTGGTTTACCAAGGGCTAGGTCCTGAGGTGGCCGGAAATGAGGGGTCCCACTGTCTTATCTGCTTCGGCGCAAAACCATTTTGGGAGCTCAGACTCAAGCAATCAACATCGAGCCCAATTCATTAACAAGTGATTTAGTCGCTCAATTTTCTCATTTTTATGTTGACAGATGTCTACAGATTGTCTGATGCACAAAACCTGTGTCCCTGCAAATTAAAAAAAAAATCTTTACAAGAGTTTTTTCCAGCTCCATTTGTTCTTAAAGTTTTATTGTCTTCTCTGTCTGATTTTCACAAAAAAAAAAAAATTGTTTTGCTAGGGGGTAAGGCTAAATTAATTTTCTTTCAGGGCAAGCGGCAGGCGATGGCGACAACATCTTCAACTGACCATTGACCCAGCCTTATCACCACTAATAGGCTTGGGTTTACTGGTGTGGCCCACTTACAGATGTCCTTTGATACAGTTTTTGATGATAAATTCACAATAAGTTAATATGGAAGTAACACATACGGAGGTTACTTCCGGCCCCAGACAAAACTAACAAATACCCCCGTCGCAGCACACCTGCGTACTCAGTGAATTTTCACCTCAAAAATATGGTTATATAATAATAAGTATATAACAAATTGATGAATAAGATAAATGAAGAAAATGAAGATAAATTTGAGTATTTTGCAAATTCTTCGTAACATTAACATGGGAAAGAGTATGCAGGTTTGCTGCTTTGAGGAACACTGAAAGTAGGCATTTTTACCATAAACTATTTTTATTTTGACCATAAAAAGTTTTATCATAAATATAGGAGTTTGCCTATTCTCCATAAGATTAACATGGGATATGCATGGGGTATGTAGGTTTGCTGCTGTGAGGAACACATAAACTATGATTTTTTAGCATAAACGTATTGATCCCAACCACATTAAGCTAAATACCAAGTTTCGTCCAAAACTATTGATTAATAAGGGAAATATTAATTTTTCCATATCTACCATGAGATTAGCATTGCAGCTCCTAAATACAATGGGTACTGTGTTTAGATTTTTTAATATCTCGGTAACCGTTGGAGATAGATAGAAACTTTAAGGAACTAAATTGTGTAGGTTTTTATGCTAATTCTAATGGTGAAAGATAAAATTTGAAATTTATAATAATCACATGGCAAAATGCAAAAAACCTATTTATGGGGTACAAACCCCCGCCCCAAACTACCCATTGTGATTGACTGATATGTCTGGTTTACAAACTTGTCCGAGAAAATGTAGGAATACAAATCTCTACCAAATTTGGTCTCGATTGGACCCAGATTTACGAGAGTTATCGTGTTCACAGACACACACACGCATATAAATTTTAACGACTATTGTTTTTGGAATCTGGGCACCTAATGATGAAAAAATAACATGGTCCCAGGTTTAAGTCTTGCCATGAGACCTATGGCAATAGCTTCTTCCCTAAGGGAAATTCGCTAATAGAAAGTGGTAGGGGAGAATTTTTATCTTTACTCATAATATAGTCGATGATTAGTAGTACTAATGAGGAGCATAAGGTAGATTGCCCCTTACACTGCCGACTAACTAATTTTTTGTGGCTAAAATCAACTAAGAAAGTCTAAATTTACTTTGACCACCACCTAAAACCACCAAGTGAATCAGTATAGCTAAGTAAGAATGTCTAATTCTAGAAGTTAACAAGTTTTTTTCTCAACTCACTAATGTAGGCTAATTATTGGTTCATTTCTATATTGGTAGTCATTTGGTTCTAAAGTAAACAGTGACTTTCACCAAGCTATAACATTTCACAGTGTGAGTCTGGTGTTTAACCAGAGTTTGAGTACATGTACCAAACCATTGGCTATACTCATCAGATTATCAAAGATCATTTCATTAATGCATTTCACCCTCATGATCTTTGGGAAGGATGGAAGATTTAGTTTTAACTGATAGTTAACCAAGGAAGTTGTTTCTACCATCAATGTTGGTCATTTGAAGTATGTCACAACTTTGTGATACATTACAACAATTTTTATGTTGGAAACAATGTGAAAGAGCTCTTGAAAATAACGATGGTTTTTATCCTTTGATAATTTTGCTATCTTACTTAAAGTTCTACTGTAGTTTTTAAAGATTTACTGGGATATTTTTATATCCCAACATTGTTTAAGTTCTGTTTTCTTAGATTCACTGTTGTCTTATATGTCCTGGTTTTGTTTCACTACTAATGTGTTAGATGAAAATATATCTTATTTTTTGTAGGCCTATGTATAATTCGTAGTGTGAGTCCTTTCAATATACCCACCCCAATATAAGACAACCAATAGAAGCTGTCATCTAACCTATACTTGTTCATCTAACGATACTCTGACAACTTGAAAAGATATTGTGTCAGTAGGCCTTTAACTAAATATCACTAGGAGTACATGTCTAGTTTAGTAATTAGGCCTAATGTCCATTATCAAAATTATAAATAGAGGTAACCAAAAGCCAAAATCTTGAGAGATACTTAAGTTCCAAATATTTTCTATTATTTGCTAACTACAAAATTTTTCTTCGACTTATCGAAATGGGTTCCTGTCTTAACCAGCAGTACTCTCATTCCCACCTCCACCGCCTTTAACCCTCAGCCAACAGTCAACCTAGAAGAAATCGGACAGTACCTCAGTCCCTCCCCAAAGAACATTACTGCTTGTCACCTCCCATGGCTGTCCCCAACCACCCACAAAAGATATTTACATATCAATATTGGTATGGTACTTTCATTATATTCCTGGCCACATTCATACATTGTAGGCCATATTGTATATTCTGACAAAAAATGCTCTGCGGAGTTAAGTAAGGTGGGTTATTAATATTTTTTACCTTGTATTATTTTACTAAAGAAAACCGACCTAATTTAACTCCGCAGAGCTGGATGTTGGATATTCAAAACATTTTTTGAATGTGGTCGGTATGATACAAAATTACTTTAACATTGTTTCCTCCTCCACCTGAAGAGGAAGGATATCCCTCAAACTTAAACCATTGCCGAATCTCCAGTTGCTCAAGAAACCGAACCCTCGATATCACACAGATTGTGTTCTCGCAGTCTTACAGTATCAGCGGGTGAGGGTTAATGTACAAACTATCATAAATGTTAAAATCCTAATATTAATGGTGGTGTAAAACTTGTTGATAAAGTACCTTGAGGTAGTTGAAGTTGTTGCAGAAGTAGTCATTGCAGAGGTTAACTGGTTGATCATTGGTGCACTACTAGATCTTTTCAGCAAAGCTGGATTGTCAACTTCCATTTTTACGAGGGGATTTGACATTTTGAGCTTTGGTTAAAAAATACATTAAAGTATAAAAGGTGTTTATCGGGCTAAAAAAAAGTATTCAAGTAAAATTCCTACATTAATCAATGAAGACGGCACTCTTCTCATTTGGCATTAACTTATTCGTAACAAAAACTACATTTTATAATCATGAATTGGTTAGTAATCAAACTCAATCTCAAAAGTGTTTCATCAAAAGCTCATTGGTGAAAATACTAAAACACATTAACTGTTAGTAAGTATTTTTAGTCCTTCACACCCAATCCACCTATCAACCATCATATTCTATAGTTCACGTATTTAGAACCCCACAGATCTCAGCCTCAGCTGACTGAGAGAGAAACCATCGTTTTGAAGTGTTTTTTTAACGTCGACTGTTATATAGGGTTTTAATACACATTTGGGACGTTAAACCAAAACAATTAACTATCAATGTTACTTTATTTTAAAAATAGTTCCAAAGTAGTAGGGTACATAGTGGATGAATGGGGTAAATATGCGTTTTTATGTAGATTTGCTCTAATTCAGCCTTATTCAACCCAAAAAAACACCCTTAGAACAATTTAATACGGTTATCACTTGATACATATAGCCTAATAAAGAAATAAGTCTTCTTTATCTTAAAAATCGTTCCAAAGTGGTACATAGGGGAGGAAGGGAGTAAAAAAAGGTTTTATGTAAATTTTCAGCTTTTTGCTCTAATTCAGCAATATTCCATCCCGAAAAACTACTCTTAGAGCAATTTAATACGGAACTATGTACACATAACAATAGTTTCAAAGTGGTAAATAGGGGATGAATGCGTGGGCTCCCATCTCGTAGAATCCTATTTCGTAGAAAATGAGGGTTTCCCATTCTGTAGAAAATGAAGGTGTCCAATCGTGTAGAAATGTATAGTTTTTCCCTGTTTTGTTGGCAATTCTCCTTGTTTAGTTGGCATAGCTTACATTTCACACGTTTGGACACCCTAACTTTTCTACAAAATAGGAAACCTCTATTTTCTACGAGATGGGAGCCCGCATTTTCTACAAAATAACACTCATCCATTTTCGGAATATAGCACTGATATTGTTATATTGTGTCAAAAAATCCTAACCAAATTATACCAGAAAAAGCGCAGTTGGGGTTAACAAAATTATCGTACTGGTATCAGAATAAATGCAAATGAACAATGAAGAAAGCTAATATTAGCTAACGATCATATTGAAATGCAAATGAACAATGGAGAAAGCTAATATTAGCTAACGATCATATTGCTGTTAGGAGGAAGGTGTACATTATAAAAAATGCATTTTAAACTCAAACATTAAAATAATTAAAAATAATTAAAAATAATTAAAGACTACGACCTTCAATAATTAGGCTTAGATCTATCAAAGTTAAGTAAATTAAAGCTCTCAATGGATTATATTTTGTATTTGCAACTAAAAAGAGATGATATGATATTTTATAAATTCTGTCTCAGAGGTCCAATTAAGCTGCACATGAGTATATAATAATTATTTATTCAGGCATATCAACAGTGACTAGAAACTATTATTGACTAACTTTACTGGCTCGTAATAAAAACAATATAACTCATTATGTTAAGCCTCCAAACTGGAATTAGTTTTTATGTATACAATACCTTTTCACATATTTTCCCATAATCGTCGACCCAAAAGAAATAACTTCGAAAAGTTTGTATGATATTTAATTTATGATTTGTAACTGTGACTGGAAAAATATCAATGTAATCTTATTTAGTTACAGAAGATAAAGCTATATGAATTGTTGTCAATGAGTAGTTAGCCTACTTTGACCAGAATTTTGTAAATTTATAGATGAAACTAATTACTAATGTGTTTTGCATTAGCTTTGTGTAACAACTGCATTCAATTCGTTGTTAGTTTAATAATTATCGTCTTTCTTAAATGGAGCTGGTTCGTCAGAGACAGCATGGAAATACCAAACGGTAGGCTTCAATATAATAATATATTACCTGAAGAGCAATTTAGTTTCCATTCATGGTTGTGCATATGCAATCTGCTATGGAAAATTATATTGACAACAGACTGTCAGCTCCAAGTAAATTGCAAGTCAATATCACATGATAACAGTAACAAAACGGAATTTCTTTTTTTATATATAACTTTATTTACATTTACAATCCGTTCAAAAATTAGAACAATAAGCAAATATGAGGAAATTACAAAACATGAGTTAAAATTCATTTTAAAATGAATTTAACGTAAAAATTGCGTTATACAACGCAAATGATTAAGAAGAAAAAACACAAACACAAATATATGACAGCTAAGCAAAACGTAGGTGAATATCTAAGACATGGGTCCTCTTAAGTCTATAGGTAGCATTACTATTGTCCAATAGATTAACCGCCAAGAAGTTGGGATGTTTTTCTAGCTTTTCGAGGTATTTCGTTCCGAATTTTCTAATTTCTTCTTTGACTGTGGGGACGCCACAGTCATTATGGATTGTTTTATTACTGACAAACCAAGGGGCTTGGAGGATTTGTCGAAGCACTTTTGATTGAAATCTTTGTATTATTTCTATATTGGAAACACTAGAAGCCCCCCACAGTTGAACTCCATACGTCCATACAGGTTTAAGCATGACTTTGTATAGTAACAATTTATTCTCAAGTGTTAATTTGGATTTTTTGTTTAAAAGCCAGGAGAGATTTCTTAATTTTGTATCAAGGGACATTCTTTTATTCCAAATGTGCTTCTTCCAAGTAAGTCTCTCATCAAGAGTGAAGCCTAGGTATTTTACCTCATGTGATTGAGGAATGTTAGTGTTATTTAGTGTCACTGGGGGACATCTGCCAAATCTGGTGGTAAATACTATGTGAACAGATTTTGTTTCATTAACTTTAATCCTCCATTTCTTTAGCCATTCAGATAGGTTGTTTAGAGCGCCTTGAAGATTCACAGAGGCCATTACGGGATCTTGATGAGATGATAATATGGCTGTGTCGTCTGCAAAGGTAGCCACACAGACACTAGGATTTTCAGGTAGGTCCGCGGTGAACAGTGTGTATAACACAGGACCTAGCACGCTTCCTTGAGGGACTCCTGCTTGGATGGGATGCAGATTTGTGACGCTATCTCCAAATTTTACTCTGAAATATCGCTCAGTTAAGTATGATTTGATCAACATGTAGTATGAGTGAGGAAGATGAAATTTGAGTTTGTATAAGAGGCCGAGATGCCAAACTCTGTCGAAGGCTTGACTAACATCTATAAAAACAGCAGAGCAATATTTCTTGGTCTCAAGGTCTTCTTTAATGATGTTAGTTACTCGGTGCACTTGCTCGATAGTAGAATGTTCCCTCCGGAATCCAAATTGATGATTTGGGATTAGGTCCCTTTCCTCTATCTCAAGAAGAAGACGATTCAAGAAAACCCTCTCAAAGAGTTTTGAAACAATCGGGAGAAGACTAATTGGCCTATAAGAGCTCGCTTGATTGGGTGGTTTTCCTGGCTTAGCTATCATTATAATCTCTGAAATCTTCCATTGAGCTGGAAAATACTCGACTCGTAGGATTGAATTAAAAATGACAGTCAAATACACAACAGCTTTTCTAGGGAGCTCCTTCAACACCTTTCCTGTGATCAAGTCGTAGCCAGGAGCTTTAAACAGTTTTAAGCGTTTTATAACTCCAGTTATCTCAGAGGGTGTAAAAGCCACTATTGGTGGTGACAGTTGGTTTGGAGAGTCAATGAATTCCTGGATTTCGTCATGGCGGTTAGGGCTTGGGTTTGGAGTAAACACTGCCGATAAATGGCTCGCAAATACTTCAGATTTTTCGATATTGCTTCTGGCCCACGAACCATTTGGCTTAGCGATAGGAGGGACTGGAGTTGTAGGTTGTTTTATTCCTCTAGTGGCTTTCCAGAGAGAATAATCTGTTGCTTCAGTTGGAGATAAATTTGCCGTGTAGTTGAAGAACCATTCATTTTTTAAGTTCTTCAGCTCCCTCTTGAGATTTTGTGACGCTCTGTTGAAGTTGGTTTTGTCTCGTACATTTCTTGATCGCTGCCAAATTCTTCTAAGTCTTCTTTTTTCAGCAATTTTACGTTTAATATGCAATGGATAGTTGCATGCAATTTTGTTAAGCACATTTTCTTGTGCAACAGGGGTTGATTGCCAACAAGAATTTTGAATAACACAATTGAAATGCTCAACAGCATCATCTATGTCGTCTGGAGTCTTCAGGGGTATATTGAGAGACAAGTCCTCATTTACTTTTGCACGAAAAACATTCCAATCAGTTGATTTATTAAAAAGTTTCAATGGTTTCTCTTTTAGTATAACGGAAGAACTTAAAGTAGCAATGATTGGAGAATGATCTGAAGACAAATCCAGGCTTCCAGACACGTCAATGTAGCTATGAGAAATGCCCTTTGCAATGAAAAAGTCCAGCAGGTCAGGAATTTTCCGAGGGTCTGTAGGCCAATATGTTGGTTCACCTGTCGATATATACTGCAAGTTGTTGTCGGTGATAGTACCTAGCAATTGACGACCTCTTGGATTAGCGATTCTCGAACCCCACATTGGGTGTTTTGCATTGTAGTCTCCTCCTGCTATGAATCTAGGTCCTAGTGTGTTCAAGAATTCTGTAAAGTTTTGGTTAGTGAGATTATGTCGAGGAGGGCTATAAATTGCTGATACAGTAAGAGGTCCAACCCAGTCCTCTACGACTATATTTGTTGCCTGTATATGATTATGTTGATACTTGGAATGCTCGTGATGTTTTATACTATTTTTAATTAATACAGCACTTCCACCGTGAGCTGTGTTGTCTGGATGATTGGTGTGGTATAGTACAAAATTTGGAATTTTGAAATAGCTGAGATTGGTAAAATGAGTTTCTGAAACAAGCATGATATCAATTTTGTTTTGTGTAATAAACAGTTTAAGTTCTTGGTTATGATTTGCCAAGCCATTAGCGTTCCAGAGTCCTATCCGAAATGAATGATTCATTTTAGTTTCGCTATGACAGTTGTTAATAGGTTTAGAAGGGATCCTATTTGTTGAGCCTGTTGAGTCATAAGGTTTTCAAACCTTTCAAAGAAGGATTGTAAAATTGAGTTTATATTTGTTTGGCAATTTTCGGTAGATGCGTTGTTTGGTGAGGCAGCTTGGGCATAAGATATATGAGATGAGGATGACGGGCGTGAGAGACTGTTGGGTAAGCTATTTTTAGTTTCGTTTTGCCTTGAGTTTTTATCATTTGACACTTCGCTTCTCAATGGAGGAAAATCTTTTTTGTTTAGCTCCTTAGCAGGTTTTTCTTGGGAAATTTTTTTTCTTAGTGGAGGAAATGATTTTTGTTTTAAGTCCCTGTAGACACTGCAGCCCTTGTAGTTGGCAGGATGATCTCCTCCACAAAGAGCACATATAGGTGCTTCTTCTCTTGGTTTTGTACATGATTGTGTTTCATGACGCTGAGCGCACCGAACACAACGGGGATTATGCCAACAATATGATTTTGTATGGCCATAATTTTGACATTTTTTGCATTGCACTATTTCTGACTTTTTGTAAGGGGGTTCAAATGAGACCTTTGCATTTAGTAAGGAATCTAGCGTGAATATGTTTTTGTTGTTTAAGCTAGGCTCGAGATCTACAAAAAACATCGATAAGGGGGTTTTAGTTTTCTGTTGTTTAGCATTACTTATATTTCTAACCTTGAAGCCAATCTTTTCAATTTCGTTCTTAATGTCTTGGATGTCCGTCGAGAAATGCATATGTTTTAAAACCACACGATATGCCTTTTCTTGTTTGAGTTGATATGTGTGGAAATTTATTTTCATGTCTGTAAATTTGCGTACCAATTTACGATATGCATCAACTGTGGCTGGATTTACTTTAATTTTACCTTGGTTATTGAGGCATTTATAAGTGTAATCTTTATTAGAGACTACGGATTCAATGCAAACAATCATGTTTTTTACATCTGACACGTCCGGTATGAATAGAGGTGGGGGTTTATGAGAATCATGAGGTGCATCAGACTCAGAATTGTTTTCCATTTGGTCGCCACACCTGATTTTGGGGTACAAAACCCCCCCAAACTATCCGTTCCCATTGACCGATATGTCTGGTTTACGAACTCGTCCGAGCATTTGTAGGAATACACGTCTCTACCAAATTTGGTCTCGATCGGACCATTTTTACGAGAGTTATCGTGTTAACAGACACATATATATATACATATATACATATATACATATATACATATATATATATATAAAAATTTTAACGACTATTGTTTTTGGACTCTGGGCACCTAAAGACGAAAAAATAACATGGTCTCGGGCTTAAGTCTTACCATGAGACCTACGGTAATAGCTTCTTCCCTATGGGAAATTCGCTAAAAAACAGAAACAAAACAATAACAAAGCAAAAGTTAGGTTAATTTGGTTGAAAACTCTCTTAACATTTGGTAGCGAAAAGTATTATATTTTAAAGAATATGTTAAGTTAAAAATGTTTATAGTGTCTTTTAGCGAATTTCCCATAGGGAAGAAGCTATTACCGTAGGTCTCATGGTAAGACTTAAGCCCGAGACCATGTTATTTTTTCTTCTTTAGGTGCCCAGAGACCAAAAACAATAGTCGTTAAAATTTATATATATATATATGTATATATGTATATATGTATATATGTATATATATATATATATGTGTGTGTCTGTTAGCACGATAACTCTCGTAAAAATGGTCCGATCGAGACCAAATTTGGTAGAGACGTGTATTCCTACAACTGCTCGGACGAGTTCGTAAACCAGACATATCGGTCAATGGGAACGGGTACTTTGGGGGGGTTTTGTACCCCAAAATGGGGTTTTTTGCGTTTTTCACATGTAATTTTTAAAAACTTCAAATTTTATATTTCACCATTGGAATCAGCTTAAAAAACTACACAATTAAGTTCCTTAAAGTTTTTCTCTATCTTAAACGGTTACCGAGATATAAAAAAATCTAAACACAGTACGTTGTATTTTAAGGCTCCAATGTTAATCTTATGGAGGATTAGGAAAAATTAATTTTTCACTTATTATCTAATATTTTTTTATGAAACTTGATATTTAGCTTCATGTGGTTGAGATCCATACATTTGTGCTAAAAAATCATAGTTTATGTGTTTATCATGGCAGCAAACCTGCATACTCTTTTCCCATGTTAATCATATGGAGATTAGGCAAACTCCTTTATTTACGGACAGATGTTGAAAAAAGTTGGTATAAATGTTAAAAATAAAATTTTTGATTGTATACTTTCAGTGTTCCTCACAGCAGCAAACCTACTCACTCTTTCCCATTTTAATCTTATGGAGAATAGGCAAATAATTCCCATGTTTATCGACAGATTTTGACCAAACTTGTCATATATTATAATTATTATATTATTGATTTGGAAATTCGCTGAGTACGCAGGTCTGCTGCGACGGGGGTATTTTTACCTCTTAATAGTCCAGTAAATAAAGTACCACACGATTTTTAACCAAAAACCTTTAAATCTTCAGCACAAAAACACAAAAAGGTCATTGCACCATCACTCGCCAGCTGAATTTTCAAAACGGAATTTTAATAATAAAAGTCTGCTTAATATACATATTAATAGACTTTAAACATTTTAATACAGGGCTTCCATCCTGTATTACTTTGGAGCTATGAGTATTTGAATTGCCCATAAATAGTGTTATATAACGTATGAAACAAAAACAAAAATAATATATCGTAGAAAATAACCTTATTTGGAGATCTTTTAAAAATTTACCTAAGGATCAACTTAAAAGCTCAGGGTATATTAACGCGATATGCGAATAATGGCAACCACCGCTAGAAAATCAGTTTCACTCTGATTAATGTATTCTAATGAATAGTAAGCTTGACTAGTAAGTCAACTTAAAAGCTGACTAGGATCAACTTAAAAGCTCAGGGTATATTAACGCGATATGCGAATAATGGCAACCACCGCTAGAAAATCAGTTTCACTCTGATTAATGTATTCTAATGAATAGTAAGCTTGACTAGTAAGTAAGTAGTACTGTAGTATATAATGAATATTAACGTAATCTCCAACGAAACTATTATTTTCAATAGATAAAAGGCTGGTTACAGTTCCATCACAACAGATGAATGATTGTCCTTTAAAAGAGCTGAAACCAAAGGTAGTCATGTAATCAATTAAGAACTAATTAATCAGTAATTCGTCAAATAACATGGCTATTCATTTGAAAAATAATTACCTTAATGGCAACATTTAAAACTTGAAATTCAAAATGATATACTCTTTTTCCTATCGCTAATATTTTTAAATGGAATATTTTTTATTTAAACAATAAAAGAAACGTTTTAAATTTGTATTTATATGTTATACTCACCAAATAACTCAATAACCGAGACCAAACGTATACCAAACCAATATATTACCACTATATGTACTTTTATTGTTTTAGCTATTCATACTAACTAATTCTATAAACATCCTGGTTAGTTACTTCACTTTGTTAATTAATTATTATTAGTAGATATCTTACAAGACTTAAATCAGTTATTAATTATACACGTTTATTTCTTATAGTTACGTATATTATGAATGATGAAAATACCATAGATGAACGGATAGTAAAGAACTTATAATCCGTTCCTCTCTGATAATACATATCAATCAAATTTATAAGGGTTTATTCTTCTTTGAAACTAGTCTTGCTAGACACAGCTAAAAAGAAGAAATAACGTTAGCTTGAAAAGATCAGCTGGTGATTTTTTACAGTGACTGTGTGTTTATTTTTCTTAGTGAATTTTATTGTTAAAACGCGTATATTTTAAGTACTTTTGATAAACTTACTGTCAAATATTATTTATTTCTAATCGTTTTTCTTACTCATATCAAATTCTTATAGTTATTGCAAAATTTAACAAGACTTCTTTGTTAAAAAGGAACACTAACCTAAGAGTGTCTTCATTCGGTGGAATGTCAACAACTGTTGTAAACAAAGTTAAGTTTAAATGCAATATGAAACAAAATACCATGTCTGATTCAACAAATGAATACCGTGAGAGCAGCGACAAGGCTATAGACAGTTTTATTGTTCCGAATAAACGAAAACTTCTACCAAGCTCAGTTTCTCAGCCTAAACGTTATGTTTTAGACGCGAGTCAGTTATGTAGAGACAATAAATACCAAGTTCTCTCGGATCATTCTTATGCTTCCCAAAATATTGATACAAATTGCACTGAAGATATGGATGATACTAATCCTGATGATCTAGCAAACGAAAATAAGCTTAAAATCCCTCCCATTTTTCTGCACGATGTCAACAACCACCAGGAAATTATAAAAGATGTACGCAATGTAGCGAAAGCTACCTTTTCAACGCAACTGCGGGGACAATCTCTCAAGGTTAATTTGTCCAGCATATCCGATTTTAGAAACTTAACCGCATTCTACGATGCATCCGGCATTAAATACCATACATTTCAACCGCTCCACGACAAAAAGCTCGAAATAGTTATAAGGAACGTCCCAACTTCTTTATCGGAGGGTGATATTAAAAATGAACTTACAGACCATAACTATCCCGTACTCAGAGTAACTCGGCTACTGAATAAGAGCAAACTGCCTTTGCCTCTATGTGCAGTCGAGGTAGAGAACAATGAAGACGGCAAAGCTATTTTTAAATTAAAAACTCTTTGTTTTGCTATTGTTGAAGTTGAAGTTAAAAGCAAATCAAGACAAATACCCCAGTGCACCCGCTGTCAAAGGTACGGTCACACTAAAAATTTTTGTAAACTTGATCCTAGATGTGTAAGGTGCACTGGGCAGCACCATTATACTGAGTGCCCAAAGCAAAAAACGGAAACCCCTCATTGTGTAAACTGTGGAGAAAATCACACCGCTAATTACAGAGGTTGTCAGGCGTATCAGCAAATAATTAAAAATAAAGACAAAACCAAAAGAAGTTCTTTTCGAAAACCAAATTCTAACAGTTTATCCGAGACTTCTAGCTCATCCCCTCCTGACCTTAATTCCCCTTCTCATTTTCCTAAAATTGGTAATGATGACCCGCCTCAAGCTTTTCCAAAGTTAAAAATCCCATTTGCTAAAGCCATGTCTTCCACACAACGCAGTACAAGTAATGCTTCTGAAGAGTCAACTGGTATCAATCTAGCTGAGGGTTCTCTATCACACAGTTTAGAACAAATCATTTTAGAAGTAGTCAGATCTTTTATTCCTGCACTCAAAAAAATAATAAGTAACGTTATTTCATCTGTCATTGCTAATGGATCAGTTTAATCGCCAATTAATAGGTAACTTAACCTTCCTAAACTGGAACGCAAATGGTCTAAGAAATAAAAGGGGGACTTTTATCTCCTTTCTTGCTCGACACAATATTGACATAGCATGTGTTTCTGAAACACATTTAATAGAAACTGAACGCTTCAAAATTAGTGGTTACGTATCGTATAGGGAAGACCGCCGAGATCCAATAGGCTCTGGAGGTGTTGCGATTTTTGTCAAGAGAAATATCGCTCACAATCATATATTTTTACCACCACTTACCACAATAGAAGCCGTCGGTATAAAGATTGGACTTAATAACGGAATCCACATGCGCGTTATATCGGTTTACAAGTCCCCAAACCGACGTTTGCACAACCAAGATTTGCAAATCCTTTTACCTGACGACTGTTCAACCATTGTTATGGGCGATCTCAATTGTAAAAATCGTTCTTGGGGTTGTCGTAATACAAACCCTAACGGGAACCGACTTTTACAATACGTAAACAGTTCCAATGCCATCATTGCGGCTCCTGACGAGCCAACACATTACCCATGGCAACTGGTGTACGAACCAGACATCCTGGATTTAGTCTTACATATAAATGTATCTGCTCCTATTATGCAGCAAGTTTTACCTGAACTTGATTCAGACCATTCACCAATAATAGTTACCCTCTATAACCACCCTCAGATCAATTTACCCCCTCCAAAACTAATTGACGGAAAAATTAATCGGGATGTGTTTTATTCAGAACTTGATGAAATTCAATTGTAGAAATTCAAGAATTTTTAAATTCTCCTGCTGATATTGACATAGCAATAGATGAGTTCACACGGGTTATCCAAAGTTGTGTTAAAGCTTCAATTTCTCAACCTTATAGGCACTAATTAAACTGTTACTCTCAGCCACCACTGAATATATTGAGACTAATTAATGAGAAAAACCAAGTGCGGCGGCGCTGGCAGAGGCTCAGACTGCCGTTCCTCAAAAGACAAATGAATGAACGTGAATTGGATGAATACAGAATAGAAAATTACAGAAAATATGTTTCGGACATTCATCCTAACGATTCAAATATGTGGCAAGCTACGAAACGCCTTTTGCGAACTCGCCCCCTCATCCCTACATTGACTCAAAATAACTCAGTTTTTGAAAGTGACTCTCAAAAGTGTGACGTATTTGCTGATCATTTTCAATCTGCTTTTAAGCCAAATGATAGTTTAGATTCTGATTTTGTTAAAAGTGTTCAAGAAACCATCAACTGGACGTTTATGTCAGCAGAACTACCAATACGATTTGCCACAAAATGTGAATTGAGATCAATTATTAAGGATCTGCCCCCACGTAAAACTCAGGCCAACATCTCATTCCCAACTTGGTTTTAAAAAATCTTACAGATAAGGCCCTTTCTATTTTGACTCGCATACTAAATTCTTGTTTGTATTTATCCTACTTTCCATCAAAATGGAAACATGCTGAAGTTATTGTTATTCATAAACCTGGAAAACCTCAAAAATCTCCATCAAGTTATCGGCCAATAAGTCTGTTATGCACCATTTCGAAAGTTTTTGAAAAAGTCATTTTGAAAAGGATAATAAGTCATGTTGATAGCTCGGAAGTTATTCCTTCACACCAGTTTGGGTTCAGGAAAAAACACTCGACGGTGCATCAACTTCAGCGCTTAACTGAAACAATTGTGGGTGGGTTTGAAAGAAAACAACATTCGGTTGCTGGTTTCCTAGATATCGCACAAGCATTCGACACCGTATGGCATGATGGACTTATTCTTAAATTGATAAATCATGGTTTCCCTCTCCACTTAATAAATATCATTAAATCTTTTTTACTCAACAGAACATTTACTGTCAAAATTAATTCTTCTACTTCCTCAATTAGACCAGTTAAAGCTGGAGTGCCACAGGGATCGATACTTGGTCCTGTGTTTTTCAACATTTATTTGTCGGATATGCCGGAACTTCAAGACGCAACTTTGGCACTTTATGCGGATGACACTGCCGTTATCTGTCAAAATTCAAATATTGACATAGCTGCCGAAACATTGCAAACATCTATTGACACTCTTATTGATTGGTTTTTGAAGTGGCGGTTTAACCTTAATCCAAGTAAATGTGAAACAAAAATATTTTATTTGAAAAAGTATCTTCAGCCTCATGAAATTCATATATACGGAACGTTTTTACCTTGGAACAGAGATGATCATGAAGTAAAATATCTTGGTGTATGGCTTGACAAAAAACTTAATTGGAATCTACATATCAACAATAAATTGACTCAAGGTTATGCCCGCCTAGCAACCCTCTTCCCGTTAATTAACAGAAAATCAAAATTGAAACTTGAGTGCACCATTTTGATGTATAAATCAATCATAAGACCATTAATAATGTATGCTTCCCCCGTTTGGGGGTTATCAGCTTCAGAATCAAAAATTAAACGAATTCAAATTTTTTCAGAACAAAATTCTCCGTATTAGTGTTAACGCTCCATGGTTTATTAGGAATAAACATCTCCATGAAGAACTTTGTGTGAGCCCCATTAAAGATTTTATAAGAAAAAGTTCAACAAAATTTATCCATACATTGGATCAAGTGCATGGGGCAATGCAATTCAATATCGGTCAACTGACTCTTAATAGACGATTAAAGCCTAGACTCGTCCAGGATTTTCTTGATCTAGAATAACAACAAAATGATAAAATCGTAGTTTCAATAAGTTTTACTTTCTTTGGTTAAAAAAATGTGTTATTTATGTTCCCGGGTGACTCAAAAAAGGGCGAACCCACTCGATGTTTTTATTATTAAAGTTAAGTCGAATTATTGTTAAATATTCTGTGTAAAATATTGTATATTGATCCGGAAATAAATAATTGTTAAAAAAAATAACGTTAGCTACACGTTAGCTTACTTGGCAGTGACAGCTGTTAACCGTCCTCAAAATTATTATCGTGCACATGGTCTATTTGTTCCATAGAGTAAGAAAAATTCTACAAAATTGGACGACCTTATGTTTCTACAAAATGGGAAACCTTCATTTTCTACAGAATGGGAAACCTTCATTTTCTAAAATTTAAGACGATTTTAAATATTTCTAAAGAATTGTAAGAGCTCACTTTCTGCACGATTGGAAACCCTTAAATTTCTACACGATTGGAAACTCTCATTTTCTACGAAATAGGATTCTACAGGATGGTATCGCACCGGATGAATGGTGTAAATATGCGTTTTTTTCTGGAAAATTTCAATATTTTGCTTTATTTCAGCCACCTTAAACAAAAAAAATACTCTTAAAGCAATTTAATACGGTTCTCACTTGATGCAAATATTAAAGAAATAAGACTACTTTATCTTAAAAATACTTCCAAAGTGGTACATAGGGGAGGAAGGGGATAGTAAGAGTTTTTAAGTAAATTTTCAGCATCTTGCTCTACTTTTAGTGAAATTTAATACGGTTATCACTATGTAAAAAATGGCCCCGGCGCAGCAAGCCTGCGTATTCAGCGAATTTCCAAATGATGATAATAAATGACTGATAATAATATACAGTATCAGCCAAAATAAACAGTACCGAAATGGTAATACTTTATTTTACGTATAAATTTTAACAACACATACAAATCAGAGGAAGCAAAATTAGTTAAACACGGGTAATAACATGTTCAATATGACCCCCCTTCAATTTGAGGCAACACTCGTACCGTTTTGTAGGTTTTGCACCATTTTTATGAATAGGTGTTGTTCATTCTCCTAATACACATGGTTATTTTTCTTTGAGTTAAACGATGGTAGATGGTGGGTCCTATGTCAGGACGTTCACATCCAAGGAAACGTGTTGTCTGCTTGTTTATGTAACCATTAAGGTACACATGACGTTCATCTGTAAACTATACATCACTCAGAAAATCAGGTTCTCTATAGCATATTGATAACATTAAAGCATAGTACTGAACTCTGGCTAGTTCGTTTATACAGTTCAATGCTTGTCCTGTTTGTATCCTGTAGGGAAAACCATCAATATTTTTGAACATTCTTCTCATTGACGTATTGCTAATATACAGTTTAAGAGAAGCTCGCATTAGGTTTCTTTTCGGTGACTGTAACACTTGCTGCAACACTCTTACGTGGTTTTCATTTGTACAGAAAGTAGTTGGGCGACCTGAAAAGCACTTTCGCTGAGTCAAAACATTACCTGTTCTTCCAAATTTTTCAACAACACCAAGAATCACAGCATTACTAGGTGGGTTTTTGTGGAAATGTTCCTAAAAACGTAAAGCAGTGTGTGACAAGCTTGGACCACCCGCACGTCCATTTTCGTGTATGAGTGAAAATAATGCTCTACGATAAAAGTTTTTTCTACAGTTGTTAGCATAATGTTAACAAAAACTAACCTAAAATAAGAGAGAAGTAATGAACGCGAAGCCGTGGCAACAATCACCAATTGATCAGCTGATAAGAGAAGGCAACTATAGCTGATTCAGTTTCAGTACTGTTTATTTTGGCTAATACTGTATGTCAAGTTTTATCATTATCTGTCGATAAATTTAACAGTTTTTTCCCTATTCTCCATAAGATTAACATGGGAAAGAATATGCCGGTTTGCAGATGTGAGGAACGCTGAAAGTAGCGTTACCTAATCTTTATATGATTAACTTGGGAAAAGAGTATATGCAGATTATAGCTGCCATGATAAACACATGAACTATGATCTTCAATCATAAATGGATGCATATGGAAAATTTTTTTTGAAACTCTGGAAAGATTTTTGCAATATGTCACAACTAAAAATCAAAAGTTTTTGCTTGCAGGAGACTTCAATATTAACGTCTTGGATAGCCACGACAGCAAAACCAAATTGTTTAGGGAAACGCTGAATGGCTTTGGATTAGAGTGGTCTGTGAACTCGCCTACACGGGTGACACAAATTTCGCAAACAGCCATAGACAACATTGTTTCAAACATCCCCGATTTGCCAGTCTCAGTCGTTGCTACCGCCATGTCTGACCATTACGCGCAGATCGCTACTATCGAAGGCTGGGCACCACTCCATCTCCAGTGTATTTCAAATTCTAGACAGGACACAAGACCCGAAAATGTCCTGCTTTTAAAAAATAAATTTCAAGCCGAGAGTTGGGACTGCCTCAAGGGGATAACAATGATGATGATCTTTGTGGATTAACGTAGTATTCAATAGTGCGGACGTTAATCCACACTAGAGAACACCACACCCACGACCATCGCTCACAACTATCCACAATTCGCGACCTCCAAGTAGCTGGATTACAGGATGACGCCACCATCCAAGTCTTGAAGGAGCATTGTATGACGGCCATACTACCTGGTTGAACATCTCTCTAGCTTTATTTGTGTTTTCCTCATTTGTAACTGATCTTTTACTTTGTAATATCGTTCTTCCATATCAACTCTGTACCTAACCTCTTCATCAATATCTTCATCATTTGATTTCAATTCTATTTTAAGTTGAATGGCTTTAAATCTTTTCCAGTTTTCTTCCAATACATCCATTCTGTTTTGTAAAACTTCTGTAGGTATGCTAGATATATTATCTAACAGTCTGTCTGCTCTTGTAATCTGGCCTTTCACAACAGCCCGTGCTTTCTTTAAATCTTCTATTAAATCAAAGTTTTGTAATATTTCCATAATGAACTTGGAAAAAATATGTAAAGAATTAAAATAATAAAGTAAAAAAAGTTAATTAATTGAATATAACAACATTTTTAGCGAATTTCCCATAGGGAAGTAGCTATTACCGTAGGTCTCATGGCAAGAGTTAAGCCCGGGACCATGTTATTTTTTCTTCTTTAGGTGCCCAGTGACCAAAAACAATAGTCGTTAAAATTTATATATATATATATATATATATATATATATATATATATATATATCCAATACTATAATACGAGCAAGGTTTGTATATATATATATATATATATATATATTTGCACACGGATCTCGAAAACGGCACCGAGGAATTTCTTTAAATTTTGGAAATAACTAATTTCCGAGTAGAAAATAAATTCTAGATAGGTCTAATGTCCAGGAAAATTCGTGTTTTACTGTAATATTAAGTTTAAGATCTAAAAATTTAACATTACGCTTATGGAGAATAAAATGTAAACAATACAAACCAAAACAGCTGTTTATAACCGTTTGACAGTTCTTGATTGAAGACTGCAGGGAACAATATAGAGGTTATGCATTAATATTTATTTTATGAATTAAATAAATGCAAAATTATCAGGTTACTAAACAATTTGTAAAAACTTAAAGATTACATAGCTGTGTGAAATAAAAGCAGAAAAAAGTATTTTCAAAATCTTCCGTGTTTTGATAGAAAACGTATTGCTAACGTATTACAACAATTAAACAGTAAATGATCGGCTTTGGCTAAAAGACGTTAAACGACATCGCTCAATTGACTAACGTCGTAGCCGAGTTGTAGCGTATCGGCCTCAAGAACTATAGGCCGCGAGTTCCATCCACATAAATGTTTTCATTGAGTAATAAATGTGTTTTAATTTTTCTAATTAATTTTTATAATAAATGTCTTATTCTATACGAGCAAAGCTCGGTCACCAGGTACTATATATATATATATATATATATATATATATATATATATATATATATATATATATATATATATTTGCACACGGATCTCGAAAACGGCACCGAGGATTTTCTTTAAATTTTGGAAATAACTAATTTCCGAGTAGAAAATAAGTTCTAGATAGGTCTAATGTCCAGGAAAATTCGTGTTTTCTTGTAATATTAAGTTTAAAATCTAAAAATTTAACATTACGCTCATGGAGAATAAAATGTAAACAATACCAAAACAGCTGTTTATAACAGTTTGACAGTTCTTGATTGAAGACTGCGGGGAACAATATAGAGGTTATGCAATAATATTTATTTTATGAATTAAATAAATGCAAAATTATCAGGTTACTAAACAATTTGTAAAACTTAAGGATAACATGGCTGTACGAAATGAAAGCAGAAAAAAGTATTTCAAAATCTTTCGTTCTTCGTACTTCTATTTACTTAAATTTCTAACAAAAATTCTAACAATACAAAATGATCGGCTAAAACAATTGAGCTTGGCTAAAACACGGCGTCGCTCATTTGACTGACGCCGTAGCCGAGTGGTAGTGTGTCGGCCTAAAGAACTGTATGTCGCGATTTCCATCCCCATCAGGTGCGATAATTTTTGTTCAGTGCTATATTAATTATGGTATATTAAATCGGTTTTATTTCAACCACATAAATGTTTTCATTGAGTAATAAATGTGTTTTAATTTTTCTAATTAATTTTTATAATACATGTCTTATTCTATACGAGCAAAGCTCGGTCACCAGGTACTGAAGAATTAATTAGCAATACCTTAAATGTATCAGTAGAGCCTACACCTTTCAGCCTTTTAACCCGTGCGAAGAACGGGTACTGTGGCTAGTTTGTCATAAAACAATACAACACACATAATAAAAATTATTTTTAACTTGCCAAACCTTTTAATACATTTTAAACACTATAAACATGAGAGAAAACAACACAATAATAAACAATAACAAAAAACATGTGTTCCAAATATTAAAAAATAAATCATGTTTGATATAGAGGCAGGCAGTGAGCGTGGCTATAACATACAATCCAAGGCCTTAACAAATATTGTTTTTAGTATCTGGGCACCTAAAGAAGAAAAAATAACATGGTCCAGGGGTTAACTCTTGCCATGAGACCTACGATAGTAGCTTCTTCCCTATGGGACTTCGCTAAAAGTAAAATGTGGTATTATTGGACCACATTAGTTAGTGCACAGAGCACTAAATAGTTTGACATCACCCGCATGTCTGTAAAAATGACGGTTCAAAAGTAATGGGCTTTTAAATGTCAAAAAATCAAATTTTTAAATTTTCTGCGAAAACAATAAAAGTAAAGTATAACTTGACTGGTACCATTGAAACCAGCTTAAAAAACTAAACAAATTAGTGTTTTGAATTATTTGTCTACGACTAACGGTTCCAGAGAAAAGTTAAATTTAGTGTCCAAGATAAACGCAGTACGTTGTCTCAAAGCGTCCAATGTTATTCTTATGGAAAATATAAAAAAATCAATTTCTTCCTTACTTTCCAACCGTTTTCCATGAAACCTGGTAGGAAGTGTAAGGTCAAATCACCGAACAAAACCAGCTCAAAAAAGCTTGGTATTACCGGGGGGGGGAGGGTTCCCCCCATACAATTTGAACAATAAATTATTAAATGATATTTAGAATTACTTTGTAGAACATGATAGTTTTATTACAGATTGTCTTTTTTAAATTTACTTAAGGGAGAAAGTATGTGTCAGTCCACTGGTACCGTTTATTACTTTCTCCCCTTATACGTAGTATATGGAGAAAGTATTGTTTTCGTCAAAATTTTCGAATTTGAGTTGAGGGTGGATATATCCGTTTTGGGGTCCCCTGAATCCAAAAAAGTGGGTTTTGACGTGATGTCTGTCCGTCCGTGTGTCCGTGTGTCTGGATGTGTACAGTGCCACAGCCTACCCCGTTGGTCCGATTTAGATGAAATTTGGCATGTATGTATATATTCACGGTATCTCCAGGCGTTTTTTTCATTTTTTTGAATTTTTTATTTTTAAGGGTAGTTCACCCCTAAAAACCCTTAAAAAACGTGAAAAATCCAAATTTCTCAAAAACGGCTCTAACGATTTTGATTAAAATTTGATAGTTTATAGTGCACAGAGCACTAAATAATTTGACACCACCCGCATGTCTGTAAAAATGACGGTTCAAAAGTTATGGGCTTTTAAATGTCAAAAAAATCAAATTTTTAAATTTTCAGCGAAAACAATAAAAGTAAAGTATAACTTGACTGGTACCATTGAAACCAGCTTAAAAAACTAAACAAATTAGTATTTTGAATTATTTGTCTACGACTAACGGTTCCAGAGAAAAGTTAAATTTACTGTCCACGATAAACGCAGAACGTTGTCTGACAGCGCCCAATGTTATTCTTATGGAAAATGTAAAAAAATCAATTTCTTCCTTACTTTCCACCCGTTTTCCATGAAACTTGGTATGAAGTGTAAGGTCAAATCACCAAACAAAACCAGCTCAAAAAAGCTTGGTATTACCGAGGGGGGGGGTTCCTAATTTACTTAAGGAAGAAAGTATGTGTCAGTCCACTGGTACCGTTTATTTAGTACAAATGTATGGATCTCAACCACATGAAGCTAAATATCAAGTTTCAGCCAAAAATATTAGGTAATAAGTGAACAATTAATTTTTCCTAATCCTCCATAAGATTAACATTGGAGCCTCAAAATACAACGTACTGTGTTTAGATTTTTTTATATCTCGGTAACCGTTAAAGATAGAGAAAAACTTTAAGGAACTTAATTGTGTAGTTTTTTAAGCTGATTCCAATGGTGAAATATAAAATTAGAAGTTTTTAAAAATTACATGTGAAAAACGCAAAAACCCCCATTTTGGGGTACAAAACCCCCCCAAACTACCCGTTCCCATTGACCGATATGTCTGGTTTACGAACTCGTCCGAGCATGTGTAGAAATACACGTCTCTACCAAATTTGGTCTTGATCGGACCATTTTTACGAGAGTTATCGTGTTCACAGACACACACATATATATGTATATAATGTATATATATATATATATACATTATATACATATATATATATATATAAATTTTAACGACTATTGTTTTTGGTCTCTGGGCACCTAAAGAAGACAAAATAACATGGTCTCGGGCTTAACTCTTGCCATGAGACCTACGGTAATAGCTTCTTCCCTATGGAAAATTCGCTAAAAATAACATGGTCCCGGGTTTAAGTGATTACCTCCGCGCCGGTAGAGCAGTCTGGTGAGTGGTCGTGGTGTCGCTTCCGCACCCACAGTCAGTAGTGTTTGCGCCGCTTGTCGTGAGTACCTCCGCGCCGGTAGAGCGGTCTGGTGAGTAGTCGTGGTGTCGCTCCCGCACCCACAGTCAGTAGTGTTAGCGCCGCTTGTCGTGAGTACCTCCGCGCCGGTAGAGCAGTCTGGTGAGTGGTCGCAGTGTCGCTCCCGCTCCCACAGTCAGTGGTGTTAGCGCCGCTTGTCGTGAGTACCTCCGCGCCGGTAGAGCGGTCTGGTGAGTGGTCGTGGTGTCGCTCCCGCTCCCACAGTCAGTAGTGTTAGCGCCGCTTGTCGTGAGTACCTCCGCGCCGGTAGAGCAGTCTGGTGAGTGGTCGCAGTGTCGCTCCCGCACCCACAGTCAGTAGTGTTAGCGCCGCTTGTCGTGAGTACCTCCGCGCCGGTAGAGCAGTCTGGTGAGTGGTCGCAGTGTCGCTCCCGCACCCACAGTCAGTAGTGTTAGCGCCGCTTGTCGTGAGTACCTCCGCGCCGGTAGAGCGGTCTGGTGAGTGGTCGTGGTGTCGCTCCCGCTCCCACAGTCAGTAGTGTTAGCGCCGCTTGTCGTGAGTACCTCCGCGCCGGTAGAGCGGTCTGGTAAGTGGTCGCAGTGTCGCTCCCGCTCCCACAGTCAGTGGTGTTAGCGCCGCTTGTCGTGAGTACCTCCGCGCCGGTAGAGCGGTCTGGTGAGTGGTTGTGGTGTCGCTCCCGCTCTCACAGTCAGTAGTGTGTGTACGACTGTTGCTACATCAATAAACCTGTGAGTACTGTTCTTTGTATAAAGTTGCGTAATTAAATATTTCCTCTCAGTCTATAGAATCCATACGAATATTTTTTTTTATAATCATTATCATAATTAATATTTATTTTAAAACATTTTATTTCATGATTCAAAAAGTAAAAATAAAATTATGTAATGAAATTGTGTATGCTAAATTGTTAATCGTTTTCTTCTTTGTTTAAAATTTTGAGGATAGTGAGATCTTAGAAAAAATAAAACAGTAATTTTATTTACCGTGCAAATAATTTTTAAAGGAAGTTTTTTTATAGTAGTTTTGGTTGACACCTAATTTTAAACTATTAACACCTATTTAATTTAACTGTTTAAATTATTTTCTTTTTAAAATAAAACAAATTTCCTAATAATTTATCTTTTTATTTGTATAAAACGAGTTTTTCAACATTAAACAAATCCAATGTGTTGATGTATGGCGTTTGGCTGTTATTATTGATCTTAGAAATTAATTAGAAATTAATTATTAGAAATTAATTAATTATTAGTAAGTAATAACAATACTTTGTATACATCATTGGTACGCCTGATCCGACAATTCATTATATTTGATGAAAACAATAAATAATCAATCTTATATTGGTTTTCTATTCCAAGTAAAGATTTACTTTGCAGTTGCGCCGTTTTGGATTTAACACTAGTAGCAACAGTTCTGCATACTCAGGCAATTGAAAAATACGTGTCCGGGAAGGTTTTAGTGAAAACAATTTTTCGAAAACTCCAAAAGTTTCCATTTTATGTCGTATAATAGTTTACGGTTTTGGGATTATGTATTTATATATGTTATTTTTTGGCTGATTAAAAGACACGTGTTTTATGTTGATCGAATAAAAAATAAATACAATGTTTATACATATTACATTTATTTAGATGTTGTATATCTTGCCTATAAAAGCCAAAATAAAGTTAGGTTTGGTTTGTGCTTAGGTTGGATTAGAAAACTGTAAAATCAATCCACTCAGATTTATTTTTTTGTGGGAATGTTATTAATATGTCTTATCGTTTCAGTTTTGTTATTGACTCTATGCCGCGACCCCCTCTATACGACTCTAAGCCGTAATGCTATTCGACTTCAGAACATGGCCAATCTTAAAGTTAACCTGTATTTACTGTTAAACGTTACGAATTTCGCCGACCCAGCTAGTACACAGCATCAACCATTGATTATTTAAGATGGCAAAAGGAAAATATGAGAAATATACAAAAGCTGGTTATAATAAAAATGTAATATACAGGATGTCTCACCTAAAGTGAACCAATAGCTAACTTTTATACCATGCATATGACAGCAAACTTCTTATGGGAGACTCTCCTTTAATTTGGTTGGAGGATAATTAATTACTAGATAATTTCTTAGAACACCCTATATTTTATGGCGTTCCTGGATAGAAAAAGCAATTTAAAGACCTTTTTACTCTTAATAATTTTGGCGTAAATGTAACCGTTAGCGAGCTAATGCTAATATCCTCCATGAAAACTACTGATCGTCAGATTTGCATGCAATAAACACATAGTGAAAAAACAGCTGATCAACAATGCAACATATTTTTATAATCTTTAGCAATAACCCTCATCTAAATGTGTCATTGCGTGAAGTACATATTTGTTGTTTAATCGTATTCACTACTATTTTACTTTTAAAATACTGTACTTTACTATTTTCATAGTTTTTACTATTTTTGCATTATACGTTTATTATTATTATCATTATTATTATATTTTTTTATTTTGTCGCATCATGGATTTCAATGAAAAAGTAGACATGCTATTAATACTTGGTGAGTGTCACAAAAACAAAAGACAGGCTTCTGAACTGTACGGTGCTCGATTTCCTGACAGAAGACAACCATCCAGCAGTGCTTTCTACCGGCTTGAACGAAGAGCTCGTACAACAGGTATGTTAACTGACCGGAAACGGAAGAAAAAGACATCCTGCCACTAACCCTGACGTTGAAGCTGATGTTTTGACATTAATTCAAGTTGAACCCCATATCAGTATCCGGGAAATTGAAAGAAACTTTCAAATTAGCCGAGCTTCAGTCTCTAGAATATTACAAAAGCACAATTTCCACCCTTACCATGTAAAACTGAACTAAGAAGTTCTTAGAACTGATTACCCTATAAGATTAGGCTTTTGCAGATGGATGATGGAACAAATTAATTTAAATCCTTCCTTCTTGTCAAATGTATTATTCTCTGACGAGGCAACTTTTCTCAGCACGGGACGCCTCAATAGGCATAACATGCACTATTGGGCTCCAGTAAACCCTCACTGGATGCAAGCGATTGATCAACAGAGAAGATGGTCATTGAACTTATGGTGTGGCATTTTTGAAGGAAGAATTGTTGGACCTTACTTTTTTAATGGAACTCTTGACAGATTCCAATATGCCGACTTCATTGAAAACCATCTCCCAGTGCTGTTGGAAGATTTTGCTTTAGAGGCCAGGCAACACATGTGGCTCCAACAAGATGGCGCACCACCCCACTTCGGAAACATAGCTCGAGATGCAGTAAACAGAGCTTTTCCTGAGAGATGGATCGGGTGACAGGACCAGTCGCATGGCCTCCGAGGTCTCCCGATCTTACACCTCTTGATTTTTTCCTTTGGGGGAAAATTAAGAATCAAGTATACAAAACCCGACCAAAAACTCCTGAGGAGATGAAGTTAAGAATACAAGCTGCATGCAACGCTATCAGTGAAGAAACGCTAACACTTTTATATAGATCACAAAGAAAACGTCTAGAAATATGCATTGAACAAGACGAATAACTGTTTGAGCATTTATTGTAAAGTACTTTTTATAGTTGCTTGGAGCGTGAGTTTTCACATTTAATAAAAATTATTTGTTATAAAACTAATGTTTATTTTTTGTTTTAAAAACTTAGTACATTTTCTCAAAATGCTGCACCACTGAAGTGAGCATAAAACATAATTGTCATGTGTCTAGATAAAAATTTAGCTATTGGTTCACTTTAAGTGATAATGGTTTGAAACGGAAAATGTTTTTGAGCCATAGATCGCAAACGGTTACATTTACGCCAAAATTATTAAGAGTATAAAGGTCTTTAAATTACTTTTTCTATCCAGGAACGCCATAAAATATAGGGTGTTCTAAGATATTATCAAGTTGTCAGCCATACTGGAAAATGGCAGCCATATTTTTCCTATTTGAAATTAATTTTTATATCCTCCAACAAAATAAAGGAGAGTCTCCCATAAGAAGTTTGCTGTCATATGCATGGTATAAAAGTTAGCTATTGTTTCACTTTAAGTGCGGTGAAACGGTTACATTTTCGCCAAAATTATTGAGAGTAAAAAAATCTTTAAATTACCTTTTCTTTCCAAAACCACCATAACATATAGGGTGTTCTAAGAAATTATCAAGTTGTCGGCCATATTGGAAAATGGCGGCCATATTTTTCGGATTAGAAATTAATTTTAAAATCCTCTATGAAAATAAAGGGGTGTCCCCCATAAGAAGTTAGCTGCCATAAGCATAGTATAAAAGTTTGCTATTGGTTCACTTTAGGTGAGACACCCTGTATACATACCAAAATACACCAAATTTATATATGTATATATATATTTATATATATATATATATATATATTTATATACTAAGTAAAGTTAAAATAATTAACTGAGTATCCTTGATAAACATTATTTTATTTAAACAACATGTTTCAACCTTTAAAGGCCATTTTCAAGTTTAAAAACAATTTAAAACATTTCAAAACAAAACTAAAATCACATATGTTTAAATTAAATAATTTCAATTTAATAAATGTACAAGTGTTCTTGAAGAAGTTAGTAAAAATTGTTGTATCTATATAAATGTAAAATGTGATTATATGTTTTGTTTGAGTTTTCTGATTTTTTCAAAAATTGGATTGTTTTTTGTTATGTGGCTGTTCAAAATGTTTTGTCCTGAATAAATGTAATAATCTTCTTTTGAGTCCATGATGTGTCCTTTGTTTGTGAATTCGAGTATTTCCAAATTTTTTTCCATGTTCTTGTAATTGTGATGTTGTGATAGTAAGTGTTCTGCAAAATTTGATTTCATTGTGGTTTTGTTGTTGCTTCTGAGTGCTTGTATGTGTTCTCTGAATCTTTCTTGGAATGTTCTCCCTGTTTTGCCTATGTAAAAGCTGTTGCAGTCTGAACATTTTAATTTATAAATGCCTGATTGGTTGTATTTATTTTGTTGATGTATTTTGTTGTTTGTTTTATTATGTATCATGTTAAATGCATTGTTTTGGGTTTTGTAACTGATTTCATAATTAGATGTTCTAAATGTTTTTCTTGTTGCCTTGTTTAGTATTGAATTATATGGTAAACTTATGTATTTATTTTTAGGTTTTTGTTCTTTATTTTGTTTGTGTTTGGTTTTCTTTATGTTTCTAATCATTTTGTCAATTATTTTAGAGTTGTATCCATTCTTGACAGCTAGAAATTTAATGGTGTCTTTTTCTCTTTTATAATCTTCTTTGTCCATTGGGATGTGTATGAGTCTATTTACCATGGTTCTGAATCCTGCCATTTTGTATTTCCAGGGATGATGAGATTTAATTGGTATTACAAGGTCTGATTGGGTTGGTTTTCTATAAATTTTGTATTTGTGTCTATTATTTTCGTTTCTGATGGTTAAGTCTAGATAATTAATTTCTTTGATTTGGCTTTCTTTTGTAAATTGAATTGTATCTGATAGTGAGTTTAAATATTCTAGTAGATTGTTGCTTTCGTTTAAATTCCCTTGAAAAAGACATAATATGTCATCGACATATCTTATCCAATATATTATTTTTGATTTAAATGGGTTTATGTCATTGTTAATTTTATTGACCTCTAAGTAGTGCATGTATATATCTGAAAGTAGACCCGATAAAGGTGAGCCCATGGCTAGACCGTGTATTTGTTTGTAGAATTCAGAGTTTTATTGAAAATAATTTTGCTGTAAACAGTTTTTAGTCAATTTGACTATGTCTCTAATTTCTGAGTTTGATAAAGTTCCACCTTTTTCTAAGTCATTTTTGAGAATGTTCAAGGTTTCAATTGGTGGGATGTTTGAATACATATCCTTCACATCAAATGAAATGAAAATGCAATCATTAGGAATTTCAATATCGGAGATTTTACTTACCAATTCCATGTTATTTTTTACGCTATAACTTTCACTCCAGTTTAAATTAATTTTAATCTTATTATTCAAGAATTTACAAAGTTTATAAGTGGGTGAACTTCTAAAATTTACAACTGGTCTAATAGGTATGTTTTCTTTGTGAGTCTTGGGTAGTCCTTTTAAATTTGGTGCTTTAGGGTTAGTTACTTTTAAGTGAGATTTTATTTCTTTAGAGATTGATTTGCTATGTGTTATTAAACTGTTAGTCGATTTTAAGTAGTCTTGTGTGGGATCTTTAGGGAGTTTCTGAAATTTGTTATTAGAAATGAAGTTGCTTACTTTATCGTCGTAATCAGTTCGGTTAATAATCACAGTGGTGTCTCCTTTGTCAGCCTTTATAATCATACAATCATTATCTTTTATTTTTGTAGAGATTGATTTAACCAATTTTAGATCTTTGTTTGAAGATTTTAATGTAGTGATTTTTCTCAAGTTTTCATTATTCTTTTCTAATTCGTGTATAAAATTGTATTTCAATGGTTCTCTATTATCTTTTTCTATGTTCCTTATTGAAGCGTCAATGTGAAATAGATCATTTGTAATATTATTAATTTTGAAATCTAGATTTAAATTATATTTCAATGATGTTCCTAGGAATTTAGTTTCCTCTTCGGAAAATTTTATGTCACTTAAGTTTTTTACTTTGGGATAGAATTTTGAAGAGTTTTCCAAAATATTGACATTTGCTGGCTTTTGTTTATCTAGAAGATTTTGTAGTTTTTTTTGCCTGGGTTTCTTTTTTCTTTTTTAAGATTGGTTCAATCCATCTATTTATATACAGCATTATTTCTTCCAAAGTTTCTGGATGGTATGGATTTTAAAATATTTATATACATATATATGTAATTGTAATTGTAATTATTTTTAATTTTGCCAACAATTAATTTAAACATTTGATTTTTAATCATGAACCATAATCCCCCAAATCTGTACTGAGAATAATTTTATTTATAGGTATAGTCATTAGATGCAATTGAGTGCTATTTTTTGCTTGCTCAATGTTTCAAATGAAAACAGCTGATGTTTAAACCTTAAGACAACATTTTATACATATTTAATACACTAGGCTATTTTTGTGACAATTGTTTTGGAGCGATGGTTCTACCAATAACCATGTTTAAGGTGTCGTTATAAAGGTCTTAGCTTGTAGTTTTGCCATCAATTAAAACAATTTTGAAAATTCACCGTGGTTATGGAAAATGATGGGGTCAAAGTCGCGATTTCCCCCATAAACGTAATCTGGAGGTAAACACCAACGATCGAGAAATCAGCTGTTTATTTATACATAAATTGTAATTGTAATTATTAATTTTGCCAACAATTAATTTAAACATTTGATTTTTAATCATGAACCATAATCCCCCAAATCTGTACTGAGAATAATTTTATTTATATAGTCATTAGATGCAATTGAGTGCTATTTTTTGCTTGCTCAATGTTTCAAATGAAAACAGCTGATGTTTAAACCTTAAGACAACATTTTATACATATTTAATACACTAGGCTATTTTTGTGACAATTGTTTTGGAGCGATGGTTCTACCAATAACCATGTTTAAGGTGTCGTTATAAAGGTCTTAGCTTGTAGTTTTGCCATCAATTAAAACAATTTTGAAAATTCACCGTGGTTATGGAAAATGATGGGGTCAAAGTCGCGATTTCCCCCATAAACGTAATCTGGAGGTAAACACCAACGATCGAGAAATCAGCTGTTTATTTAAGGAAGTGGTTAAACAAACAAATTAAATCTGAAAGTTAAACATGGTTCTTTCTTTTGACATGGATATGTCTTTGCTCTGGGGGGTGTTGGTGATTTTTAAGATGGAAAACATGTAACAGGTTTCCATAGAAACCACCAGAACTATTGTATTGAATTTTTAAATATAAAAGAATAAGAACAGCTGTTTAGATGAACTGAAAGCATTCACTTTAGACATATCCATGATCTAACCTATTTCCCACAGGGAAGTAAATTCAAACATTTTTTCGTTTATTGACGACATCATCGTACAGCTGGCAATAAAACACCAGTTTTTATTTGCATAAAACCAAAACATAACCTAAATGAAAATCTGTTGGGAAAATCTAAACTTAGTTTCTAAACATTTGGTGGACAGATTGTCTCCTTGACACACGATTTCGTGCGCCAGGTACGCTAGTATTATGTTGGAATCCAAAACAAAATTATCTGTCCATAAGATTAACATGCAACTTTGAAGTGAAGGCGAATAGAGTATAAATTTTTTGAAATCGCCACAAAAACTATTAAACTATTAATGTTAGGCCTAAAGAATATACTGTATATCCAAAGTTTCAGCTATCTAGCTATTCGGGATGTGGGAGAACTAGTGAAGGGTTTTTCGGTAAGGGATTTGACGTTTATGTATACAGATTGACTGTAACCATTAAAATGAGCTTACAAAACTAAACAAATTATTTTTCGAACCATTAGTGTACGACAAACGGTTCCAAAAAAGTTAAATTTTCTGTGCGTGGTAAACTCAGTTGTCTGAGAGCGTTCGATGTTATTCTTATGAACAATTTCCTTATTGTTTATCAACCGTTTTCCATGAAACTTGTTATGCATCGTAGGGTACATCACCCAACAAAAACTACTCAAAATATTCTGTATTACCCTGGTGGAGGGGGGGTGGTCACGTCCCCAAAAAAATCTTACTGGTTTCTCTTATCAATTAAAATCATGTTGATTAAACACTAAAATAATACGTAGTTGTATACACACCTTTAAATATAACCTTAAATGCAACCTTTTGGATGTATTTTTTACTTTCTCCCCTTATACATAGTATATGGAGAAAGTATTGTTTTCGTAAAAATTTTCGAATTTGAGTTGAGCGTGGATATATCCGTTTTGGGGTCCCCTGAATCCAAAAAAGGGGGTTTTGGCGTGATGTCTGTCCGTCCGTGTGTCTGGATGTGTACAGTGCCACAGCCTACCCCGTTTGTCCTATTTAGATGAAATTTGGCATGTATATATATAGTCACCGTAACTCCAGGCATTTTTTCATTTTTTTGAATTTTTGATTTTTAAGGGTAGTTCACCCCTAAAACCCCTTAAAAAACGTGAAAATCCAATTTTCTCAAAAACGGCTCTAACGATTTTGATTAAAATTTGATAGTTTATAGTGCACAGAGCAGTAAATAATTTGACACCACCCGCATGTCTGTAAAAATGACGGTTCAAAAGTTATGGGTTTTTAAATGTCAAGAAAATAAAATTTTTAAATTTTCAGCGAAAACAATAAAAGTAGAGTATAACTTGACTGGTACCTTTGAAACCAGCTTAAAAAACTAAACAAATTAGTATTTTGAATTATTTGTCTACGACTAACGGTTCCAGAGAAAAGTTAAATTTACTGTCCACGATAAACGCAGTACGTTGTCTGAAAGCGCCCAATGTTATTCTTTTGGAAAATATAAAAAAAATCAATTTCTTCCTTACTTTTCACCCGTTTTCCATGAAACTTGGTATGAAGTGTAAGGTCAAATCACCGAACAAACGCAGCTCAAAAAAGCTTGGTATTACCGGGGGGGGGGGTCCCCCATACAATTTGAACAATAAATTATTAAATTATATTTAGAATTACTTTGTAGAGCATAAAAGTTTTATTACAGATTGTCTTTTTTAAATTTATTTAAGGGAGAAAGCATGTGTCAGTTCACTGGTACCGTTTATTTACATTGTACTTAAGCGTCACATAACCCAACAAAACCCACGCAAAATGTTTTAATGTTTTGTATTGCCTTTGATGGGAGGAGGTGCATCGCAAAAAATGTCTAACTATTAGTTCAATAATTTTACTCTTGTTGATAGTTTAAGAAATTAGATGATAATGTTTGGAACAACATTTTTTAACAATTTTAAAACGAAACAAGAATACACACGTCGCAGCAGACCTGCGCACTTACCGAATTTCCAAATCCCAAATTTCAATTCAAATCCCAATTTTTGGTGTACAAACCCCCCAAACTACCTGTTCTGATTGACCAATATGTCTGGATTACGAACTCGTCCGAGCAAATGTAGGAATACACGTTGCTACCAAATTTGGTCCCGACCGGACAATTTTTACTAGATCGTATTTATCGTGTTCCAGACACACACTAACACACTTAAACACACACACACACACACACTACAAATAAAAAAACACACACAAATAAATTTAAAATACCCCCGTCGCAGCAGACCTGCGTACTCAGCGAATTTACAAATCAATAACACAATAATAATAATATATGACAAGTTTTATCATTATCTGTCAATAAATACGAGTATTATTTGCCTACTCTCCATAAGACATGGGAAATAATATGCAGGTTTGCTGCTGTGAGGAACGCTGAAAGTAGGTGTTTCTAGCGTAAACAATTTATATTTTGACCATTTATATAAAGTTTCATCAACATCTGTCCACAAATAAAGGAGTTTACCCAAACTCTATATGATTAACAATGGAAAAGAGTATGCAGGTTAGCTTCCATGATAAATACGTAAACAATGATTTTTAAGCATAAATGTATGGTTCTCAACCACATGAAGCTAAATATCAAGTTTCATAAAAAAATGTAAGATAAGTTAAACATTAATTTTTCCATATCCTCCATAAGATTAACATTGGATCCCCAAAATACAACGTACTGTGTTTAGATTTTTAATACAGTATCTCGGTAACCGTTGGATATAGAGAAAAACTTTAAGGAACTAAATCGTGTAGTTTTTTAAGGTGATTCTAATAGTGAAAGATAAAATCTGAAATTTTCAAATATTACATGAGAAATATTCCGATTGTTCGATATGTCTGGTTTACGAACTCGTCCGAGCAAATGCAGGAATACACGTCTCTACCAAATTTGGCCTTGATCGGACCATTTTTACGAGAGTTATCGTGTTCACATATGTATGTATATATAAATTTTAACGACTATTGTTTTTGGTCTCTAGGCACCTAAAGAAGAAAAAATAACATGGCCCCGGGCTTAAATATTACCATGAGACCTACGGTAATAACTTCTTCCCTATTGGAAATTCGCTAAAACCAACAACCTAAAATTAAATTACGAGTATCTTACTGTTTTAAATGTCTAAAACTATCGAAGACTCTTGTAAGATCAATGAAAATACCTGCACTTTTAGTGAATTTCCTATAGGGAAGAAGCTATTACCGTAGGTCTCATGGCAAGACTTAAGCCTGAGACTATTTATTTTTTGTATTAGGTGCCCAGAGGCAAAAAACAATAGTCTTAATGTATATATATCTTTATATATTTTATTATAAATGTATTATTTTATTTTTTATATATATTTTTAATATACATCTTTATATATCTCCTAATATATGTATCTTTTTTAACACAAATAAAAAAATAAAATTAAAATTAGTTTTTTGAAAAAAAAATAATTTTTTTAAATTCATTTTTTTGGACGTCCGTATATACGGACGCTGGCTCTTCTTGCACGTTTTCCACTGAAAGGGTTAAAATATCATATCAAAATTCCAAAACACATCGAACCACTATTAGACAACCCTCTTTCTACTAGTTGATTTTTTAGATTTATTGAACCACCACCCCTTGAGATAATAACGAACTTTTTTATGGGTTTTATTGGGTATTATACTAGTTACCAAGTTTCATGGAAAACTGTTGATAAATGAGAAAGAAATTGATTTTTAGTATTCTCCTTAAAAATAACATTTAGCAGTCTTACACAACGTGCTTTGTTTAACACGGACATTATATTTAAATTTAATCTGGAACCATTAGTCTTAGACTATTGCCTATATAAAATAGGGTTCTCATGATTCACTCTATTTTCCAGGAGAGGTATGATGGAGGTGGTTGATGCGAGATAGTAGGGGCGAGATGGGCCTCCCTCGGCAACGTATCATGATCCCGGAGGCATTCAAGATACTCCCACCCTTGAGCCCTGAACTTCCGGCTCCCCCGAGAGCGCCACCTCCTCACCGTGTGGCGCCTCCAGTCACTAGGAGAGAAAAGACCGCCTTCGTCATACTCAACGATGAGACCCCACAACCTGGGAGTAGAGGCAGCTCTCCTAGCGGGAGGGTGAGTCCCTTTCGTGGCAGAGGCTTCCGAGAAAAAACCTCTAGACATGCTTCCAGGGACCCGTCACCCTCACCGGAGCGAGCGAGGAAGGCACTTCCAAGAAATAGGAGTAGGTCGAGTAGTAGACTTCCAGTTGCAACTCCAAGAACTCTATATGCTAATAACACTTCCAATGGCCTTTTAGGGGGCTCTTCCGGTATCCCTAAACCAATCTATAGAAGAAATTCACTCTCTCCGAGTAGGACCACTCAAGTTTTAAACCAAGTTAATAGAAATAAATTATTGAAATCCACCACTCAAGGAAAACATACAATAATAAAGACAGAAGTTCAATCCCCTAGACACTCTGCCAAGGCTATCATCTCCCCAAAAAGAGTTGGGCCTGAGATATCAAAACCGAACCTTCCGGGTTTAAACACGAGACCACCCATTCCAAAAATAACTCAAGGTGCCCCAAATGTGAAGAATATAAAGAAAGAAAACGAAAAAACCAACACTGTTACCTCACCAAATAGACAACTACAGCAATCAAGGAAACCCGAATCGACCAAGTCTCCCTCAAGGATTCCTCGAAATAGGAGTATATCTAGAGGAAGAGAAGGAAATATGAGGGCGTCTTCACCTGTGAGAGCGGTCGTCAGAGCATCTCCGACTGTACACCAAGGGTCAAAAAAACATTCAACTGTCAACGAAGATAAGAAGAATGCTCCCAATGGAGATAAACAAGTCTCTACCAATGTAAGCAAGAGAGATTTTACAACCAGAAATAAAAAAGGTGTTACCAATTATGGTAAAAGTATTGCGCAAAATGTGGAAAAGAGAAATAAACAGGACTACGAGAAAGGAGATAGTCTTAACTCTGATATTAAAAAGGACAACGTGAAAAACGCCCCAAACATCACTCCTCCAACACCCGTGGAGGAGAAGTCAACCTTTAACTTGGAACTCGATCATAAAATCCCACCTCCTATTGAGGCAGTTGTCTCAACACTCCAAGGAACAAACGACACAACGCCGGAGGTTGAGATTAAAGAAATACAAGAAACTGTTATGGAAGTTCAACCACAACATCAAGAACAATCCCCTCCACCAGTGAAACCCTCAGAAGAAGATAAGCCACTTAACGAACCCAATGAAGCTCCCAGAGAAGTTAAAGAAAAAATTGATATAGACTTTGTTTCTGAACCTTCAGTAACTTTGGTGCAGACCACGACCGCCCCAGCATTGGAGCTCGCCCAACCCGACGTGATACCCAACATATTGTCCACCAAGGGGGAACAGGAGATCTCAACATCGGTCAGTGAGGAGCCCTCGGAGGAGGACCAGGACGAGAACCCTGGAGGACCAAAGGAGGAAGTGGTTGCTTCGGTGGAGTCTGTGAGGTCCAACTCTTCGGTTGAGACAGTGAGAGCGGCGGCGTCAAATGAGGAGGTCGAGGTTCTCAGCGCTAATAACCTGATGAAGGGTGATAGCCACAACAGGAGCGTTGCCTGGGACAAGTGAGTTTTAACACTAAACTACTAAAACTAGCCTGGTTAGGGTGTAATTTGGGGGTCTGGTAAAGCAGAGAACGTGGTACCTGGTGTAGTCTAGTTCTGACATAACAATAACACGGGGTGTGAGTTAGTAAGAAAGTAGCAATGAGAAGAATCGCAACTGGGATTTTAAAGATGCATATTGGTGGACCTCAAGCAGATAAGTTGTAAAATAAGTTCAATCACAATATTAAATAATAAGTAACTGATATTAGTTTGTTTCTCCACAAGAATAGTGTGTTTTGAGGTTTCCTGCCACGAGGAACAAAAACATTTTCAGTGCATTGATAACATCTTAAATATATAAATGTATACTAAGTTTTATCACAACATTATCATAGATAATGAGCGAGAGATAAATTGTAACAATTCCCCAATAAAAATGACAGCCTGCGTTTATCGGTTTAGCACACACAATATTGGATTTGTAATAAATGTTAGAATTTGTAATAAAACCATATTTCCTAGGAGGAAAAATGCCCTATACATAAGTTTGGCGGGTTGGGCATGTATGGATCCCAAAATTAAAAAGTAATATAGTTCCGGACCTAACTGTGGTAATACATTACCACAGTTTAATAGGTTTAATGGAAATTTCCCTTATAGAGAAATTTGCTAAAAGGAACTAAAACTTGTTATCCAGCATCTTATAGCCATAACTCTAATATACAATACACGATAAGCTTTCTAGGTGGTTTTAAGAGTTTATAATCATCAATCTCGTATTTTCTTTAATTTCTCCACAAAGTATATTATTACTGAAAAATAATACTTCTCTTTATAATTAAAAAACATTAGCCAATATAAGAGGTAACTATTGGTTCACTTTGTGTGGGACACCTTGTATATTAATACAGTATTATACTTCGTGAAGATATTGAAGATCAAGAGGAGTGTGATGATTATAAAAATACTAAAATCCTCTAGTAAGCTTATACTGTATTGTTTATTGCTGCATGCTGAACATGAGCGTTCTGTGCATGCTCGCAAGCAGTAAATCAACACTTGGACTTGGCGCCAAACTTTGCCGCTAACTTACCGCCGCGCCACGCCGCCGTGAGACCCTCTCATATCGAAGTGAAACTAAGTGTGTCTGTCGTGTCAGCGGAGATCATCTGCATACATTCATCGATCCCAAAAACAGAACATGCATTCAGTATGACAGAAGGCTTATATAATATAGTATGTCATGTGTGTCTCTAATCTAATATAAAAGAGAATTTTGGTTTATTAGTTTGTATCTGTACATACCTCTGTAAACGTCAAAACCCTTACTCACTGACTCACTCATCACTTCTCATTCTTCCACTTCCCAATTACTTAAGAGGCTGAAATTTAGAGGCTTATTGATTGATGAATTTTGAGGCCACGGTTTGTGGAATAGGTTATTTAGGCCTAAAATAGGAAAGTATAATAGTTTTTGTGACGATTGCCCATAAATCTCTACCCTATACGACTTAAAAATTCTCATGTTAATTTTATGGTAAGATGTTTTAAATTTCAACATGTGTTGTCTTAATTAAGGTATTAAACTGCTGCTGTTTTATTTGAACCATTGAGCAAGCCAAAGAAGCAATCATAAAACTTAATGGTATCTGTATAAATTAACCGTATGAATAGAACCTTCCTCAGTACAGAATTTGGGAATCATGTTTCATGATCAAAATTAAATTTTTTAGTTTTGGACCAAATTGAAAATAATTACAATGTTCATACCGTATTACGTTTATTATAGTATTCAGCTGTTGTATATTTTTATATTTGCTATCTAAAAAGTATGAAAAGTTGATATTGTGTATTATAATATAATCGAATATTGTATTTTGCTTGTGTTTTATATATATATATATATATATATATATATATATATATATATATAAAACACGGTTTAGCACATTATTATATATAACACATATATAACACATATATAACATATATTATAGATCCACCAAATCGCACTAGACCAAAACCGTGCGAGGGCCTTTTTCTCGATATCCCTCCATGTTTTCTCTCTGAAAATACATTCTTGCTAACCTATAGAAATCAAGAAGGTGGGGAAAATAAATAAAATATATTTAAGAATATTTTTATTGGCTAAAGTCGCGTCTTGGTGGGAGGGAGCATTTACGGTGGAAGGGACTGAGCCCCCTTTCATCTTCCCCTCATATACACTGTCAATCTCACCAACAAAACAAAATAAAATTCCAGCGCTCGTCTAGGCATTGCCAATTCCCGGAAGCGCTTCCAGTCCCAAGCGATGAATAGTTTGGCATAAAGGACATTCTATGTTGACAATATTTACCTTCAGTAGTTCTCACGTTGTAAATAAAGAATTTAATTTTCATGTACCTCATTAGTTACTGAAATAGTAAAGCTGGAGACGCCTTATTTGGTGACCTCGACGTCATTTGAACACGCAAACTTCTGACCTTCCTTATATTATAACTGAACATTTAACCTTAAATTCATTTTAAAAATTGAGTACCTAGATAAATGGCTACGACAGATCGTAGGGTAAAAACAATAAAGAATGATTCCATCTAACTTTTAAGATCTACTATACCGAACGTAATCGAGACACTAGGACATATACAGTAGGTCATTACAACTTGACCGTAGTAGTGATACTGTACCGGTATTACGATTGCCGAGACCAACTACGGGGGCATGGCGGTGGAGTAGACCCCTAAATTTCCCTACAAGTTATAAATTAGTATATTTTAATTTGTATCTGTTAAATGAGACCTTTTCTGATACCTTGAGTAGCTTACTTTACTCGCCAAATGAACAGGAGGATTTGAAACGAGTAAAGAACAATACGTTATAATTAAAACACATTTTTATTTTCATTGGAATTACTCTTAAGGTAATCACTACATAATAACAAATTGAGAAACATGAAAAATTATAAAAAAACACTTTAGAAAATAAATACAACTACAGTGATTATGAAAATTGGAAAATAAAAAGAGATATTCTATGATTACCGTGGACAGAATTTTATTAAATTTTCATAATTTGGTTATCAAAGTGTTTAAAGGTTTATTATCGTTTATCATCTCGTATTTTCGTTAAATTATATTACGGGTAATTGAATTACATTTAATGTACAGTTATAGTTAATATAAATTAAATTATAGTACATTTTCACACATCCAAAAAAGTATGTAGAAATGACGAATCTCATATAAATAGCTTAAAAATGTCATCCTTGACATTGGAGCGTCTCAACCCCAAATCCATTCATTTGGGGACATGAGATGTCCGGGAATAACCTCACAGGGCCACGAAGTCCAGGTTATATCCGTCGCAGGAGAGGATGCGTCTTGTCTGATGTAGGCCTAGGCCCAAAACCAACATACATACGTTGACACAACATTACGTTCGATTCTACTTGTTTCATTGTGTGACCAAGTAGAAGGGTTTTAAAGAAGAATAAAAAATATTTGAGGTTTATAAGTATCAACTAGAAAACAATATACGTCACAAAAACTATTCAGTGATTTTACAAATGCTTTAAAAATAATTTTGTATGTTACATCTTGAATTCGTATATGAAAAAAGAAATGGCATAAGTAAAGATTTTAAGGTGAATATAAATTCCTCCAGGATCGTTTGGTGTAAACCAAGTGAATCGATACTGGATATTGATTGCATGAGTCTCGTGCAACTGAGTATTTTTGCTCAATATAATAATTTTCATATCCAAATTTGTTTGCCGCTAAATATTGCTGTACGAGAATTTGTCATTATGTGCCTACTGTTTATATTGTAGATTTATTACTTAATTGACCATAACAACTTAAATGAGCCATGAACCACATGCTATGCACTAACTCATCTCATTTTAAAACTCATGGTATGGAAATTATTTTGTAAACTTTCGTTAACTTTCTCTATAAAAATTGTAATATCAATTCATATTGACTGTAACTGTAATATATTAAAGCTTATTTAAATTTAGTGTATCTGATTAATGGACGAATGAAATGAGAACATCTATGTATGGTGTTTGTTAGCAGGCCCAAGCTTTTATTGTCCGTCAGTGTCGTCAGAGTGTACGTCGCAACCTTTTGATAAAACACCTTTACAACAGAATGTGTGTTGCCGTATACCTATAGTTCATGTTACTCCCTTAAAACTGATTGAATCATAAAATACATACAACTTCCTTACAGTAGTACTTGAATTAAATAAGTTATTACAAATATCTTTTAGTAGTTAATCGTGCGAACGCGCATGTGCTAAAACGAATAGGCCAGGGACATGGGACGTACGTGCTAAAAATAACTGGCTAGGGGACATCGGACGCATATGCTAAAATGAACTGGCCAGGGATCATGGGACACGTGCTAAAACAAACTAGGGACATGAGATGCACATATTAAAAATAACTGACCAGGGGACATAGGACGCGCGTGCTAAAATAAACTGGCCAAAAGACATGGGAAGCACGTCCTAAAATAAACTGGCCAAGGGACATGGGACGCGCGTCCTAAAATGAACTGGCCAAGGGACATGGGACATGCGTGCTAAAACAAACTAGGGACATGAGATGCACATATTAAAAATAACTGACCAGGGGACATAGGACGCGCGTGCTAAAATAAACTGGCCAAAAGACATGGGAAGCACGTCCTAAAATAAACTGGCCAAGGGACATGGGACGCGCGTCCTAAAATGAACTGGCCAAGGGACATGGGACATGCGTGCTAAAATGAACTGGCCAAGGGACATGGGACGCGTGTGCTAAAATAAACTGGCCAAAGGACATAGGATGCACGTGCTAAAACGTTTTGACTATCGACATGAGTAGCATGTGCTTTATTAAAGGAGCCAGGGGACATAGGACTCGCGTGCTAAAATGAACTGGCCAAAGAACATGGGGCGCACGTGCTTTAATGAAGGGACCTAGGGACATGGGACGCGCGTCCTAAACTGAATTGGCCAAAGGACATGGGGCGCACGTGTTTTAATGAAGGGGCCAGGGGACATGGGACGTGCGTGATAAAATAAATGAATTGTGCTCAAACCCAACATAGTTTATTGACTACTACTGAAGGATCACTTTTTCACCATTATTTTTTATCCAATACTATAATACGAGCAAGGTTTGTATATATATATATATATATATTTGCACACGGATCTCGAAAACGGCACCGAGGAATTTCTTTAAATTTTGTAAATAACTAATTTCCGAGTAGAAAATAAGTTCTAGATGGGTCTAATGTCCAGGAAAATTCGTGTTTTACTGTAATATTAAGTTTAAAATCTAAAAATTTAACATTACGCTTATGGAGAATAAAATGTAAACAATACAAACCAAAACAGCTGTTTATAACCGTTTGACAGTTCTTTATTGAAGACTGCGGGGAACAATATAGAGGTTATGCATTAATATTTATTTTATGAATTAAATAAATGCAAAATTATCAGGTTACCAAACAATTTGTAAAAACTTAAGGATAACATAGCTGTGCGAAATAAAAGCAGAAAAAAAGTATTTCCAAAATCTTCCGTGTTTTGATAGAAAACGTATTCGTTGTATTGCTTGAAGCCACTGTAACAAACCAATTAATTGATGTAAATTAAATTTCTCTTTTGCTTTTCAATCCTCATTCCGTTTATAACAAAATCAGTTGATCAGAGGCTAATAATAACGGTATGGATAATTAAACAGTAAATGATCGGCTTTGGCTAAAAGACGTTAAACGGCATCGCTCAATTGACTAACGTCGTAGCCGAGTTTAGCGTGTCGGCCTCAAGAACTATAGGCCGCGAGTTAGTTCCATACCCACCAGGGATAATACTTTTTGTTCAGTGCTATATTAATTATGGTGTATTAAATCGGTTTTATTTCAACCATATACATGTTATGTTATACACATGTTATGTTATATGTTTATGTTATACATAAACATATATATGTTTTCATTGGGCAGTAAATTTGTTTTAATTTTGCTAATTAACTTGTAAAAACATGTCTTATTCTATCCGAGCAAAGCTCGGTCACCAGGTACTATATATATATATATATATATATATATATATATATATATATATATATATATATATATATATATATATATATATATTTGCACACGGATCTCGAAAACGGCGCCGAGGATTTTCTTTAAATTTTGGAAATAACTAATTTCCGAGTAGAAAATAAGTTCTAGATAGGTCTAATGTCCAGGAAAATTCGTGTTTTAATCTAAGTTTAAAATCTAAAAATTTAACATTACGCTTATGGAGAATCAAATGTAATCAATGCAAACCAAAACAGCTGTTTATAAACGTTTGACAGTTCTTGATTGAAGACGGCAAAGAACAATATGTGAATAGAGGTTTTTCATAAATATTTATTTTATGTATGTAATAAATGTAAAATTATCAGGTTACTAAACAATTTGTAAAAACTTAGGATAACATAGCTGTGCGAAATAAAAGCAGAAAAAGTATTTCCAAAATCTTCCGTGTTTTGATAGAAAACGTATTCGTTGTATTGCTTGAAGCCACTGTAACAAACTAATTAATTGATGTAAATTAAATCTCTCTTTTGCTTTTCAATCCTCATTCCGTTTATAAAAAAATCAGTTGATCACAGGCTAATAATAACGGTATGGGTAATTAAACAGTAAATGATCGGCTTTGGCTTTTGGAAAAGACGTTAAACGACATCGTTCAATTGACTAACCTCGTAGCCGAGTTGTAGCATGTCGGCCTCAAGAACTATAGGCCGCGAGTTCCATCCACATAAATGTTTTCATTGAGTAATAAATGTGTTTTAATTTTTCTAATTAATTTTTATAATAAATGTCTTATTCTAAACGAGCAAAGCTCGGTCACCAGGTACTTATTATTAATTAGTGATCAAGGGGCCTTCAATTAATAGCCATTGAAATCCGGAATTCTCCCGTACATTACTCGATTGCCAGTGAATAATATATGAATTAAACCCCAAAAACATCATTCTTTGCATAAATAGAAATGCGTTCTCTATGTCTGTTGAACAAAGGCGAGGAATCCGCGCGTTGAGAAGGCTAGAAGGCAGCGTCAATATACTAATGCCCACCGCCCACCGGGTAGGCACGCCACATAATCGTAATGCTACCCTTTTTTACAGCTGATTAAAGAAATATGACGAGAATTGCGAGGGTTGGCGGGTAATCTGTGCACACGCCATCTCAATATCGCTCGCGTGATACCGATCGTATCGACGAGCTGACGAGATAAGTGATATAGACGTTTCTTTGTTAGTGGGGGGCTCCGAAATCATCATCAGTGTTGCTGTAATGTAGGATTGGAAATTAATCATATTTTGACCATGCAATCCCATAGTATCATAGTCAGTATTTGTTTATTTGATAAATGAAAACTTAATTTCAAGAACTTAAAACTTTTGTAAACATATTGTTTTTGGTCATTTATTTCATGTTTGACAAGAAAAGATTTTGAAATGGTATGTTTTCATGGGAGCTATTATATTTCCCAACCCAAACCTCTGTCACTAATTAAGACAAAATTTAGCAAGAATACTGTAGATATAACAAATAGTAAAGAAGGCTTGTAAAACTAGGTATGTGTAGGTCGGTAAAGTCGGCCTAAATTAGACAACTAAAAACAGGCAAGCTAACTTTTAGTGGATTCACATGTGAGAAAAGAACAAAAAGGCAAAAGGAATGAACACATTCCTGGGAAAATCTTCATCGCTAAACAAATTTGCATTTAGGAACTTATTTAAACCTTTTGAATCAAATTTTAGTTGGAACCTGTCAGTAGAAAATCCTGAATTGTTGGCTCAACCTAATTTAAGAAATTGTGATACTGTATGCAAATTAGTGATGCTTTTTGTTATGGAGTGATTTCCACGACCCATTGGCGCGAAACAGACATTTACGCAACGGTGACGCTTTCCCTTCTGCCGATCCGGACATCCGAGCCTGAGGGTACCCGGCGTGTTTGATGTGATTCCGTGTCAAAACCACCAAAACCAAAATAACCAAATCCTTTATTCCTGGAAAAACAGTTCGAAATCACCAACAGATTTTACGGATGATTGCACTCGATAATGAGGGTTTGACGAGGGTTCAGGGTTGTAGAGCAGGTAGTCGGGATGTGCTTAACCTGTGGTGTTACAGCCGGACCGGGCGCATGCAGTATTATCTACCCCTCCTACTTGCTAGGTCTATAAATAAATATTTCCAAATATTATTCATTTTATTGAATTTTCCATATGGAATAAGTTTTATAATTATCGTAGGCAGCAGCATGGTAAGAGTTAATATTCTGGTTAAATTCTGGTTTTACTTCTCTTTTAGCGAATTTCCCATAGGGAAGAAGCTATTACCGTAGGTCTCATGGCAAGACGTAAGCACGGGACCATATTACTTTTCCATTTTGAGGTCCCTAGGGATAAAAAACAATAGCCTTTAACATTTTATAGAATCTATATAGTGTCTTTCTTCAGACACTTGAAAATGGGATAATCCCCGAAACATGTAGTGTCAAAATAAAATGAAATAATGCAAGGGTACTATGGTCTTAATTTACAATTTATTAGTATTAGTAGTAGATCGTATTAGTGAACGTTAATAAAACAAAAAAATATATAGGGCCTTGAATAAAAATATATAGGTACTATAAAACAATTGAACAAAAGCATGTTGAGATTCAAACTTAATAAACTAGATAAAGAAAATAAACAAAACCCCCGTCGCAGCAGACCTGCATACTCAGCGAATTTCCAAATCAATAATATAATAATAATAATAATATATGACAAGTTTGGTCAAAATCTGTCGATAAACATGAGAGTTATTGGCCTATTCTCCATAAGATTAAAATGGGAAAGAGTGAGTAGGTTTGCTGCAGTGAGGAACACTGAAAGTAGCCATTTATACTATCAACAATTTTATTTTTAACATTTATACCAACTTTCATCAACATATGTCCATAAATAAAGGAGTTTGCCTAATCTCCATATGATTAACATGGGAAAAGAGCATGCAGGTTTGCTGCCATGATAAACACATAAACTATGACTTTTAAGTATAAATGGATAGATCTCAACCACATGAAGCTAAATATCAAGTTTTATCCAAAAATATTGATTAATATGGGAAATATTAATTTTTCCCTATCCTCCTTAAGATTAACATTGGAGCCCCACAATACAACTTACTGTGTTTAGATTTTTTAATATCTCGGTAACCGTTGGAGATAGAGAAAAACTTTAATGAACTTAATTGTGTAGTTTTTTAAGCTGATTCTAATAGTGAAATATAAAATTAGAAGTTTTTAAAAATTACATGTGAAAAACGCAAAAGACCCCATTTTGGGGTACAAAACCCCCCCAAACTACCCGTTCCCATTGACCGATATGTCTGGTTTACGAACTCGTCCGAGCATTTGTAGGAATACACGTCTCTACCAAATTTGGGTCTCGATCGGACCATGTTTACGAGAGTTATCGTACTAACAGACACATATACATATATACATATATATATATATATATATATACATATATATATATATACATATATATATATATAAATTTTAACGACTATTGTTTTTGGACTCTGGGCACTTAAAGACAAAAAAATAACATGGTCCCGGGCTTAAGTCTTACCATGAGACCTACGGTAATAGCTTCTTCCCTATGGGAAATTCGCTAATAAACAGAAATAAATAAAAAAAACACGTATATACAGAATGTCTATGAAATCGTTTCAGGACTTCAGTGAGTGATTAGGTACGTACATTAAAAGGAAGTAAAAGTTCCATTGGAGGTATGGCATGGAGGTAGTAAGATATCTGCTATTTTCTATTTTTCTCAAAATAGTTTTCTGTTACACTTTTTAAACGGATTACTTTCAAATTTGGTATGTGTTTTACACTACTGTTTTACTATGTCTCAAAAACATAACTAGCATGATCCAGCTCAAAATCCAAAATGGCGGCCATTTATAATTTTAAAACTAAAATACTTTGAAAACTACAAAAAATACAAGAAATTAAAAAATAATATGATTAAGAAATTTTATTACAAATCGAATGACACTAAAACTTCTTATTCTATGAAAAAATTAAATTAAATCAGCTTATTTTATGGAGCAGTTTTTCCTAATTTGAGTTTCATTTACCATTTGGCGCATGACCTCTGTAAGCTAACATTATAAGTGTTATTTAAATTCAAAAATTTTTAACTGCCGCCATGTTGGAAACTTAAAATCAAACTAAATGATACGTGAATATTTTTCGCTTTAGCCAATAAAAATATGTGCAAAGTTTAGTTCCTGTAGCTTAAATAGTTCTTGATATATAACGGGTTTTGGAAAAAATACATTACATATTTTTTGTTTTAGACATATGTTTACGGACATTTTTTTATGAGTAATATCAACCCTTGAAGTTTGGACCCAGCACCCTGGATATACATATTATATGAGTTCATATATACGATAGCTCACGTAAAAATTGTCATATCGTGACCAATTTTTTACAGAAATGTGTAACCCTTCTTTTAAGAGTTCGTAAACCAGATACACCGAATCATCCGAATGGGGATATGTTCACCCAAAATGGGTTTTGCGATTATACATGTTATTTTTGAAAATTATTATTTTTTAATCACCAGTGGATTTAGCTAAAAAAAATTAGAATGTTGACAATCTGCAAGGGTTGAAGTTAAGCTGACAGATCTTGGCTTTTGCGATTATCATGATACATATATACATGAATGATATATACATGAAAATAAGCTGTAAATTATTTGAGTGCGCAGGTCTGCTGCGACGAGAGTATCACTCTCGAGAGTATCAGAAATCACTCTATATTAAATAGTTATTTTAACGTATAACTAATATTGTACAAATAAAAATTATTATAATTCTATAACTGTTATAATCTATTTAATTGTAAAGTAATGCTAAATAATAAAGCTGAGTATTGATTTATTTTTTTTACTTTTTGTTTTGGATTTCAGGTTTAAATTTTAGTATGATAATCTTTCGTCTTGAAACTAAATCCTACAAACTGTACAAAGGACGGGCTTACAGATACAGATACTGAATAAATATTGTAAACTAATTTGTCAAACATATTTTTTATTGTATTTATGTAAAATTTATTTTTAATGCCAAGTTAGCTGCGCCAGGATTAATTCGTCGAAACTAGTTTTATAATTTAAATATTCAATAACATATAAATATTCGATTATATTCAATATTATACTCAAAAGTTTAATCCCTAGTTGTTGCGTGATTTGTCGACTACTCCGCCACGATCCAGTTTAGCCGTGGCCTCGTGGGTTCAGTCGAGGGGATGTACTCGTATACCTGTCAAGCGGGCGCTGCAGATGGCCAATTATCGATTCTTGGAAATTGGTGGTTTTGACACTTGGTGGTTTTGACACGACACGTCACGATTGGCCATACCTAGAGGCCGACAGCTGTTGAGAGTTATGGATGGATGATAAACACTACGAAAACATTTCAACGGGTGAACCGACATATTGCCCCACTGATATGCGTAAAGTTCCTGACTTATTATATTTTTTCATTTCAAACGGAGTTAACCTCAATCATTCTAACATAGCATCATGTTTTGATTTATCATCTGACCATTCGCCAGTTATACTAACTTTAGGCACGCACGTATTTCTATGTCAACAAAATTTAGCGTTATGCAATAAAAATACTGATTGGGATCAATTTAGAAATTAATTTGATGAAAGACTAAAATTTCAAATTCGATATAAGAGTATCAATAGTTTTTAAAATAATGGTAAATCATTATGAAACAGAATTCTACAACTTACAAGTAGTTTTCAATTATGAAACAAAATTTTACAAGTTACAAACTACAAAACTAATAATATTAGTTTATAATTTGTATATTGGTATATTGGCATTATGAAACAGAATTTTACAAGTTACAAGTTATTACAAGTTATTAATAGTTTAGCTAATAATATTAGTCTAAAAATGATTATGAAACAGGCCCCTGGTGGTGGTTGTTGAACGAATAAGTGTTCATCTTTCTTTTCATTTCTTACGTTCTGTAAAACTATACAGGTAACGCTTTAATAGCTTTTTGTGCCACTTGCTAGATTTGTCAGCTAGGAAAATTTGATTAAAACACACTTAGGAATAGCAACTAAACGCCGCTCCGGTTGTAACAGGATCGCGGTGTCTCCTGTCGAGACGGGGACCGTGTTCGGACAGCGTTGAGTGTTGCGATCATTTTGATCACACGAATTACTATTATAATTAACTAAACATTTTAAATTTTCATTCTTCCAAAATCATTGAATTGGCTTTCACCACGGGGAAATAGCGATGATGAAGGTACTTTGCTGATTTATTCACCTGTTATACCCGCAAGTGTACCGGCAAAATTTGTCAACTGTACCGAAGAACCCTGGAGTAGCCCAGCTGCCGCATAAGAGCGATCCGGTGTCTGGATTTCCCGGGATAGGTATGGTGAATTTATATTTCCCCCTACGGGGGGAAATATAAATTCAAGTTTTACTTTCTCCCCTTATACATAGTATATGGAGAAAGTATTGTTTTCGTCAAAATTTTCGAATTTGAGTTGAGGGTGGATATATCCGTGTTGGGGTCCCCTGAATCCAAAAAAGTGGGTTTTGGCGTGATGTCTGTCCGTCCGTGTATGTGTGTGTCTGGATGTGTACAGTGCCACAGCCTACCCCGTTTGACCGATTTAGATGAAATTTGGCATGTATATATATAGTCACCGTATCTCCAGGCATTTTTTTCATTTTTTTGAATTTTTGATTTTTAAGGGTAGTTCACCCCTAAAAACCCTTAAAAACGTGATAAATCCAATTTTCTCAAAAACGGCTCTAACGATTTTGATTTAAATTTGATAGTCTAGAGTGCACAGAGCACTAAATAATTTGACACCACCCACATGTCTGTAAAAATGACGGTTCAAAAGTTATGGGCTTTTAAATGTTAAAAAAATAAAATTTTTAAATTTTTAACGAAAACAATAAAAGTACAGTATAAGTTGACTAGTACCATTGAAACCAGCTTAAAAAACTAAACATAGTAGTATTTTTAATTTATTGTCTACGACTAACGGTTCCAGAGAAAAGTTAAATTTACTGTCCACGATAAACGCAGTACGTTGTCTGAAAGCGCCCAATGTTAATCTTATGGAAAATTTAAAAAAATCTATTTCTTCCTTACTTTCCACCCGTTTTCCATGAAACTTGGTATGAAGTGTAAGGTCAAATCACCGAACAAAACCAGCTCAAAAAAGCTTGGTATTACCTGGGGGGGGGGGTTTCCCCCCATTCAATTTGAACAATAAATTATTAAATGATATCTAGAATAACTTTGTAGAACATGATAGTTTTATTACAGATTGTCTTTTTTAAATTTACTTAAGGGAGAAAGTAAGTGTCAGTCCACTGGTACCGTTTATTTTTTTCTTCCGACAGTGCATTAAAATTCAACCGACAGTAAAAATTACCCTGATTCAATTAAAAAAAGCTTTAAAGGGCTTTTATGTAGCAATATATGCTATAAATTTTTGTTTTTATATTAATAAAACGTCGATTCAAAAGAATTTTGTTAATGAAATAACTGTTTTCTGCGTTGTAGTGCATTTAGCAACAATATAAAGGTTTATTTGTTTTTAACTGAGCTAAACTGTTTGTCATGTTAAAACTAGAAGTCATTGAAAGGAAATCTCATTAACCTAAGGCACAGCGTGGTAATCGTGCTCCAAGACAGTTTTGAAAAGTCGGAATTGCTGATGAACAAACTGATGAAATGAAGGAACTTAACTAATAATCGTGATACCGCTGCAGTAATGCCGATGCGACTTTAAGGCATTCATCCATCCACATAAATACAGTAAATAAACGGTACCAGTGGACTGACACATACTTTCTCCCTTAAGTAAATTTAAAAAAGACAATCTGCAATAAAACTATCATGTTCTACAAAGTTAATCTAAATCACATTTAATAATTTATTGCTTCAAAAATAATCATCAAATTTTTAAAAATAAAAACACAAGAGACAAAGTTAAATTAATTGTTCAAATTGTATGGGGGGGACGACCCCCCCGTAACACCAAGCTTTTTGGAGCTGGTTTTGTTCGGTGATTTGACCTTACGCTTCATACCAAGTTTCATGGAAAACGGTTGGAAAGTAAGGAAGAAGTTGATTTTTTTATATTCTCCATAAGAATAAAATTGGGCGCTTTCAGACAACGTACTGCGTTTATCGTGGACAGTAAATTTAACTTTTCTCTGGAACCGTTAGTCGTAGACAAATAATTCAAAATACTAATTTGTTTAGTTTTTAAGCTGGTTTTAATGGTACAAGACAGATAACTTTTACTTTTATTGTTTTTGCTGAATTTAAAAATTTGATGACATTAAAAGCCCATAATTTTTTGAACCGTATTTTTACAGATATGCTGGTGTGTCAAATTCTCAAGTACTCTGTACACTATAAACTGTCAAATTTAAATCATCGTTAGAGCCGTTTTTGAGAAAATTGGATTTTTTCACGTTTTTTAAGTTTTTAGGGGTGAACTACAAAGACAAAAATTCAAAAACGATGAAAAACAACGTCATAGTTACTGACTATATATATACATGCCAAATTTCATCTAAATCGGACAAACTAGGCTGTGGCACTGTACACATCCAGACACACACACACACACACGGACGGACAAACATCACGCCGAAAACCGTCATCGTTGTTTTTGTTTAGGATATTGCATCAAGTCAAATGAAAATTTTGACGAAAACAATACTTCTCATACTACGTTAAGGAAAGTAAAAAAATGATGAACGATGCTTGAGAGCAAAATTCGTTTTAACGAATTGTTTATGTAAAGCATTTACTTATACATGAATGTGTGACACTGCAGTATCTCATCGGTTACCTTCCCATCGGAAGTTAGGGGTCACAAAGACAAAACTGATGACGATGCTGTTGAGAGCAACAACGTCATCATTGTTTATTGTTTAGATATTGCATCTTACATGAATGGTGACACTGCAGTATCTCATCAGTTACCTTCCCATCGGAAGTTAGGGGTCACAAAGACAAAACTGATGACGATGCTGTTGAGAGCAACAACGTCATAGTTGTTTATTGTTTAGATATTGCATCTTACATGAATAGTGACACTGCAGTATCTTATCGGTTACCTTCCCATCGGAAGTTAGGGGTCACAAAGACAAAACTGATGACGATGCTGTTGAGAGCAACAACGTCATCATTGTTTATTGTTTAGATATTGCATCTTACATGAATGGTGACACTGCAGTATCTCATCAGTTACCTTCCCATCGGAAGTTAGGGGTCACAAAGACAAAACTGATGACGATGCTGTCGAGAGCAACAACGTCATCGTTGTTTATTGTTTAGATATTGCATCTTACATGAATAGTGACACTGCAGTATCTCATCAGTTAACTTCCCATCGGATGTTAAGGGTCACAAAGACAAAACTGATGACGATGCTGTTGAGAGCAACAACGTCATCGTTGTTTATTGTTTAGATATTGCATCTTACATGAATGGTGACACTGCAGTATCTCATCAGTTAACTTCCCATCGGATGTTAAGGGTCACAAAGACAAAACTGATGACGATGCTGTTGAGAGCAACAACGTCATCATTGTTTATTGTTTAGATATTGCATCTTACATGAATGGTGACACTGCAGTATCTCATCAGTTAACTTCCCATCGGATGTTAAGGGTCACAAAGACAAAACTGATGACGATGCTGTTGAGAGCAACAACGTCATAGTTGTTTATTGTTTAGATATTGCATCTTACATGAATGTGTGACACTGCAGTATCTCATCGGTTACCTTCCCATCGGAAGTTAGGGGTCACAAAGACAAAACTGATGACGATGCTGTTGAGAGCAACAACGTCATCATTGTTTATTGTTTAGATATTGCATCTTACATGAATGGTGACACTGCAGTATCTCATCAGTTACCTTCCCATCGGAAGTTAGGGGTCACAAAGACAAAACTGATGACGATGCTGTTGAGAGCAACAACGTCATAGTTGTTTATTGTTTAGATATTGCATCTTACATGAATAGTGACACTGCAGTATCTTATCGGTTACCTTCCCATCGGAAGTTAGGGGTCACAAAGACAAAACTGATGACGATGCTGTTGAGAGCAACAACGTCATCGTTGTTTATTGTTTAGATATTGCCAGTGGCGGCTCGTGAGTGAAATGCTAGGGGGGCGCAAACCGGGGGTCTTAGGGTTATGGATTACCCCCCAGGAGATGGGGGGGGGTCCGGGTGTTCTCTCTACGGCAAATTTTTGAAAATATGGTGTGTTTTAGTTACTTTTTAAAGCAATCTAGGTATTGAATTTGTGATGCATGTGTTTCGTTTTTAACTAAAATATCTAGTTTTCCTCATAACCTTGAATAATAAATACTATACTCTTGGTGTTATGGATCGACTTAATTTGGACTCTCAATTGTATGGGTAAATTATATTGAAAAAAGCTTTATTTGTTTCGGTATTTAAATAAAGACGTAAATATCTAACTTAACATTTTAGCGCCTTCATTTTTCACGCGGATGTACCTGCAATACACTAATGTTGTTCTTTTTGCAAACATAAGATGTTCTTAACAAAAAATATATTCTCAATGAATACCTCCTCTAGATAACAAACACTTCTAGAATTCGCGAACTTTGTTAATGTAAAAAGCATTGTTTTCTGGTACACAGTTAACTTACTAATTGTGTACCAAAACTACACTACTTAGTTATATCAACAAACATAACCTCTGTTACACACAAAAACAAACAGACAATCGGCGCGCGGCAATCAACTGTCAACTCGCCACAAATGTTACTCTGCGCATGCGCGGACGGCGTCCCAAGACTTCCATAAGAGATAGGCTTAGACGCGTCATAGCACCAGCCACCCCCACCACTACCTCTCTTCATATAAATGCATTGTAATGGATTGGGACGTTCTGGCGAGCGCCCCACGGCTACAAATACGAACTTTTCGCGCTATTTTTGTATGTTTTCCCGCTATAATTTCGTTGTATACGACTGTTAAAACATGTTTGTTAGTTGGAACTACAGTTATAACTAAATAAGTATTTAATTATTTTTTCCTTTTTCAAATCTTTGGGGGGGCGGCGTCCGAGAGTCCTTATAGGCGAGCCGCCACTGGATATTGCATCTTACATGAATAGTGACACTGCAGTATCTCATCAGTTACCTTCCCATCGGAAGTTAGGGGTCACAAAGACAAAACTGATGACGATGCTGTTGAGAGCAACAACGTCATCATTGTTTATTGTTTAGATATTGCATCTTACATGAATGGTGACACTGCAGTATCTCATCAGTTACCTTCCCATCGGAAGTTAGGGGTCACAAAGACAAAACTGATGACGATGCTGTTGAGAGCAACAACGTCATAGTTGTTTATTGTTTAGATATTGCATCTTACATGAATGGTGACACTGCAGTATCTCATCAGTTACCTTCCCATCGGAAGTTAGGGGTCACAAAGACAAAACTAATGACGATGCTGTTGAGAGCAATAACGTCATCGTTGTTTATTGTTTAGATACTGCATCTTACATAAATGTATGAAACTGGAGTAATTAACTTATCGGTTACCGTCACATCGGAAGTTAGGGGTCACAAAGACAAAACTGATGACGATGCTGTTGAGAGCAACAACGTCATCGTTGTTTATTGTTTAGATATTGCATGTTACATAAATGTATGACACTGGAGTAACTCATCGGTTACCTTTACATCGGAAGTTAGGGGTCACGTAGACATAACTGATGACGATGCTGTTGAGAGCAACAACGTCATCGTTGTCCATTATTTAGATACTGCATATTATATAAATGTATGACACTGGAGTAACTCATCGGTTACATTCTCATCGGAAGTTAGGGGTCACGTAGACAAAACTGATGACGACGCTGTTGGGAACAACAACGCCATCCATCTTTGTTTATTTTTAGATACTGCATCTTACATAAATGTATGACACTGGAGTAACTCATCGGTTACATTCTCATCGGAAGTTAGGGGTCACGTAGACAAAACTGATGACGACGCTGTTGGGAACAACAACATCATCGTTGTCTATTATTTCGTTGTCAGCGAATTTCCAAATTAATAATGTAATAATAATATAATATGTCAAGTTTTATCAATAAATGTCATTAAATATATGAGTTATTTATTTGCCTATTCTTCATAAGATTAACATGGGAAAGAGTATGTAGGTTTGCCGCTGTGAGGAACACTGAAAGTAAGCACTTAAAGCATAAACCATTTTTATTTTGACAATTTGTACCAACTTTCATCAGCATCTGTCCGTGTGTCTGTGAACACGATAACTATCGTAAAAACGGTCCGATCAAGACCAAATTTGGTAGAGACGTGTATTTCTACAATCGCTCGGACGAGTTCGTAAACCAGACATATCGGTCAATCGGAACGAGTAGTTTGGGGGGGATTTCGTACTCAAAAGTTTGCGTTTTTCCGTTTTCAATATGTAATTTGAATGTAATTTATAGATTTTTATGTAAGTTTTAGATTTTACCTATCGCCTGTCATCAGCTTAAAAAAATACACAATTAAGTTCCTTAAAGTGTTTCTCTATCTCCAACGGTTACCGAGATATGAAAAATCTAAACACAGTACGTTTTGTATTTTGGGGCTCCAATGTTAATCTTATAGAGAATAAGGAAAAATTAATATTTCACTTATCAATCAATATTTTTGGATAAAACTTGATATTTAGATTCGTGTGGTTAGAACCCATCCATTTATGCTTAAAATCATAGTTTATGTACTTTATGAATTTATCATGGCAGCTATCCTGCATACTCTTTTCCTATGTTAATCATATGGAAAACAGGAACTCCTTTATTTATGTACAGATGTTGATTAAAATTTGTATATTTGGTCAAAATAAAAATTGTTTAAGGTAGAAACACCTATTTTCAACGTTCCTCACAGCAGCTAACCTGCATACTCTTTTCCCATGTTAATCATATGGAAAATAGGAAAACTCCTTTATTTATGGACATATGTTGATGAAACGGTATAATTGGTCAAAATAAAAATTGTTTATGCTATAAATGCCTACTTTCGGTGTTCCTTACAGCGGCAAACCTACATACTCTTTCCCATATTTTATTAATCTTATGAAGAATGACATACACCTAACTCATATATTTATCGACAGATATTGTTAAAAATTTACATATAATATTATTATTACATTTTTTATTTGGAAATTCGCTGAGTACGCAGGTCTGCTGCTACGGGGGGTATAATTATCTGTTTGAACGCTATAGTATAAAACTATTTTTAGTAAAATAAACAAATTGCAAAAATCAGTGAAATAATCTGAAATGTTACCTTAGATTTGAAAATGAAAAAATATTTTTAATAATATTCCAACTATTTAAGGTTAGGTGATATGACGATTTAAGGATTAAGAATTTAACACATTCAACGACCTATAGCAATATAAAACTCATGGTAACCATAATGAAATGTAATGTTTGTGGGTTTAGGTAAAACTTCTTCAAGTTTTATAAGTAAATAAGATAAAGTGTGAGGTGTTTGAAGCAAGAGGTGGGTCAGCTGGATCAATCCAGGGAGGGGTGGAGATCGGAGGAGCGATAGGCACGCGACGCCGGCGGCCAGCGGTCAGCGGCATCCCTCCGGTCCCACAGGTGCCTGGACAATGTCAAAATCTTTCACATCAATACACAATTATATCGCTGTATCAGAATATTAAATATTACTAACTTGCGATTTGAAAGAACAAGGACATCCTCATCAAAGCACATTTTGTAATATAACAATTGATTTTTTTCACAGATAAGAAATACTCAAAGGTCGCTTTCTTGTGGTAGTAGCGTGTTTACCTAAAATGCTCTAAACAAGCGTTGAATCATTTATAATAATTTAATTCTTATTTTTTAATAATCATATAAAAAATTATACATAGTATATATCTCATTTGTCACCGGCGTTTTGTTTTCGCAGTCATTCGCGCATAAACCACCTATTTAACAGTTAGACAAAGGTAACGTGCTATGTTATGCCGATTGAGATTGTTTGTCGAGCTGTGCCATTTAATGGGTGGCTAATAGGTATAAGGATTGATCCTGGGTATTTATTTTAGATAATTTATTTAATATACAATACATATAAAATTTGTTACCTAAAACATGATTAAATATAATAATATTTTTGTTTTGTGTCTTTCTCCGCCTCTTGGCATTTTTTAACGTTCTAATGGGGAGCGGGCCAAACCCCGGTCTCGTCACTCCCAACGTCAACCTGTTGTTAGGAAGTGATACATATTTCCAAATTCAGTCATATGTTTATTTCCTCATTTACAATCATATGTTTATTATTATTGTTGTTCAGTTTCATGTTATTGTTTACATACAGTTCTTTCATAATAAAATGGTGATTTTGTAGTTAAATATTATTTTGTGTTATTTCTTAAATATTTAGCAATGGCGACGAGGACAATGGAAGAAATTGATAAAATTACAGATATGCCAACTAAATTGAAAAAGTTGAAATCCATTCGCAAAGGTGTCAAGTTTCAAATTACAAATGCTAGGAAGTGTATTCAGTTTGGAACATCACTTTCTCAAAATGAGATTAAAACCAGGTTAAATATTTTGGATGATCTCAAAGTGAAATACGATCTTGTTCAAGATAGAATTGATAAACTAACTGAAGAAGATGATTTAACAGATGAATTTACATATAGAGAAGACATTGAAAATATTACAATTGAGACAAAAGCCAAGCTGTTGGATGGTCTAAAGACATATACAAACAATGGTGTTGATTTTAGTGTAAAAAATTCTATAGAAGATAGTTTACAGTCAAGCCAAAAACCTGCAACAAGACTACCGATACTTCCAACATCCAATTTGAATTTTATACCTTTTGATGAGAGAGAGAAATTTTCTAATTTTACCAGAAGACTTGAGGTTTTTATGACCTTAAAAGGTATCAACGAACCTAAAATGAAAACATTTACTCTATTACATGCTTTAACACCACTTCTTCATCAGAAACTATATGACCTTTGCAATCCAGATAATCCATTGAACATGGAATATGAAGATCTTGTTGAGATACTGAACAACTACTTGGATCCTAAAGCAAGTGTTTTGGCCGTACAACACTCGTTTATAAATCGAACACAGCAAGATGATGAATCAGTTTCTGATTTTTCAACAGAACTGAAAAGGCTCTCCACAAACTGAATTTCAATGTAGCGCTTGTGGAAAATCAGTGTGCGATGTACTCTTACGCCTTCAGTTTATCAATGGACTAAAAAATAATGAAATTAAAACCAGATTATTACAAGATCATGATATTAAACCTTTTAATGAAATTGTTAATACCGCTACTACCATCGAACTTTCAAAAAGTGAAAGTACCATGATAACCCATAAGAATATTACTCAAAACATTCATCAAGTGGGATCCAAGATAACAGATAAAAAAAGCAAGTACAAGATGGAAAATTCGTTTCAATAAATACGTGTTCTGTTACAACTGGAGCACCTACTACTTCCACGACTAAAACCTTAGACTTTCACCGATTAAAAGGTAAATGTTATCGTTGCGGAAACATTAATCACCGAGCTAATACCTGTCCAATGGTTAATGAAACATGTCATGCTTGTGGCAAAATCGGACATATATCAACAGTCTAAGTAAATCTAAACTTCGTAAATCTGCTGAAAAAGTACATTGTACTGATAATATTGAATCTGGTGAGGAGAACATCCATGAAATCAATATACTATCTGAAGTAAAGAAAAATGAAAAATTCTACATTGAGGTAAAAGTTGAAGGAAAGAATGTCAAATTTGAACTAGATACAGGAGCGTCACTCACTTCTATATCTTACCAAGAATACAAAACATTGATACCTAATAAAAGACTTTATAAGACTGGAGTAGAGTTGATAACGTACACTGGGGAAATAATAAGACCAAAAAGGAGTAACGTACGTGAAATGCAAATACAAGGACCAGTATTTCTCAGGAAAATTGTATGTCATCAATCAAGCAGTGGACAGAATATTTGGAAGAGAATGGATGAGAGAAATACAACTTGACTGGGCTGAAATCAAATCTCTGAGCATGACAAATCATGTAGAATCTAACCTCGACTCCTTATTTACAAAATATGAAGAGTTGAAGAGTTATTTGATAAGAATATTGGTTGCATCCCAAATTTCGAAGCAAATTTAAACTTGAAGGAAAATTCAAATCCAATTTATGTGAAGGCTAGGCAGGTTCCGTATGCTTTAAAATCAAAACTTGAAAAAGAACTTGAACGCTAATAAAAACAAAACATTATTACCAAGGTGGATAATGCAGATTGGGGCACACCAATTGTACCCGTTGTAAAACCTAATGGAGTCATACGTATCTGTGCTGATTTTAAGGTTACTTTAAATAAGTTGTAAAGGATGAGAGATACCCGATTCCAAGAATAGAGGACATTTTTTCTACAATGAGTGGGGGTAAATATTTCTGCACGCTTGAAATCAGCAATGCATATCTGCACATGAAGATGGACGATGAGAGTAGCAAGCTACAAACTCTCAGTACTCACAAAGGATTTTTTAAAGTAAATAGACTAATGTTTGGCGTAAAGGTTGCTCCTTCATTGTGGCAAAAATTCATGGACTCTATACTACAGGGAATGGATGTAGTCCAATGCTTTTTTGACGACATTCTTGTTCAAGGATCAACATATGAAGAAATGATTTTAAGATTGGAGAAGGTATTGGAAGTTTTAAATAAATACAACTTACACTTGAACAGAGATAAATGCAAGTTTTTTGAGAAAAGTATTAATACCTCGGTCACATCACTGATGAAAAGGGTTTACACAAGAGTACAGAGAAAACTAAGGCAATAAGAAAAACTAAAAGACCATCAAATGTGAGTGAACTGAAAACATTGTTGGGATTGGCTACATACTACAGTAAATTTATACCTAATTATTCCACAATATTGCATCCTTTGACAAGATTACTCAGAAAAAATGTCAATTTTAGTTGGGAGTTCAGAGTGTGAACACAGTTTTAATAAGGTGAAGGAAGAAATAACTAGTGAGCGAACCTTGGCTCATTTTGATCCTGCTCTGACTCTAACCCTTGCTACCGATGCATCACCGGTTGGCTTCGGAGCGGTCCTTTCTAACAGGCTAATGGTACAGAGAAACCTATTTCATTTGCATCTCGTACTCTAACAATAAGTGAAGCAAAATACAATCAGATCGACAAGGAAGCAGCAGCCATCTATTTCGGACTTTCTTTCCATAGAGAATAGAAGAAATTCTTTCCATACATATATGGTCGAAAGTTTGTGTTAATCACTGACCATAAGCCACATGTTTCCATCTTCGATCCTCATAGGACACTACCTGTAATGGCCGCAACCAGGATATTTAACTATGCCCATTTTCTATCTGGGTTTGACTACACAGTTGAATTAAGAAGAACAGAAAAACATGGTAATACAGACTATTTGTCGAGGTTTCCTTTTGAAAAAACCTCACAAACAAAAGTAGATGAGCATTCCATTTACCAGACTAATCAACTAGAAACACTGCCAATAACAAAAGAACTAATTGCTACTAACTAAGTCACAAAAGGAGGAAGGCTTGAAAGATATAATTCACTTTTTGGAAACAGGAAGAAGTCTCGAACAATTAGGCTACAAAGACTATGAATTTACTTTACAAGATGGTTGTTTATTCAAAGGCAAAAGGGTTGTTATCCCACAAAATTTGAAGCAAAGGGTATTGGCAGAATTACACATTGGTCACTTAGGGATCGTAAAAATGAAAGCATTGGAAAGAAGTGGCTGTTTGGCAAGGTATCGATTATGATATAGAAAACTTAGCAAAAACTTGTAAACAATGTTGCCTCAAACAAAACAAGCCACCTCAGAATTTTACTCATCCGTGGCAAATACCTGGAGGTCCATGGCAACGATTGCACATAGATTTTGCTGGACCATGTCTTGGAAACAACTACTTCTTCATTGTAGTAGATGCCTATAGTAAATGGGTTGAGGTTTTTCAAACAAAAACAATCACGTCTGAATGGTGCGTCAAGAAACTTAGAGAACTTTTCACCAACTTCAAAATTCCGTACACAATCGTTTCTGACAACGGAAGACAATTTACTGGGCGTACATTCCAAATGTTTTTAGAAAATTACAATGTTACACATAAAACTAGTGCTCCTTTCCATCCTTCCTCTAATGGACAGGCAGAAAGGTTTGTTCAAACAGTTAAGAAGGGACTAGTGGCTATGCAAGAAGAAAAGGGAGATATGAACACAAAACTACAACTATTTCTAATGCAAATAAGAAAATCAAAGAATTCAACTGGAACAGATGCTTACTCTTTGATGTTTCAGCGAAATATAAGAACAAGATTGGATATAATGAATTCTGAAAAACCTAAAACACAAGTACAACCACCCTCTAAAGTTGTTCAAGATTTCATGTGGGTGACAGAGTGCAGGCCTATAATTTCAGAGAGAGAAGGAAAGTGGAGTTTTGGCCGTATAATTGGTACAGAAGGTGATGTCGTCTACAATTTGAAAATGGATGATGGTACCATATGGAGGCGACATGTTGACCATGTTCTTTCTTCAAAATTCGAGGGGGAAGATTGAAACATATTTCCAAATTCACAGTCATATGTTTATTTCCTCATTTACAATCATCTGTTTATTATTATTGTTGTTCAGTTTCATGGTATTTTTTACACACAGTTCTTTCATAATAAAATGGTGATTTTGTAGTTAAATATTATTTTGTGTTATTTCTTAAAGATTTAGCAGGAAGCACAATTAATTTAAGACAAAATGGCAATTGGGTTCAGATTCGACCCTCGTGGAATTAGATTCAGCGACTTTCAGTTTGAAGGTTGACACTATGACCTCTCAGCCACCCAGCCAGTTATTTTTTTAGCGAATTTCCCATAGGGAAGAAGCAATCACCGTAGGTCTCATGGTGAGACTTAAGCCCGGGACCATGTTATTTTTTCTTCTTTAGGTGCCTAGAGACCAAAAATAATAGTCGTTAAAATTATATATATATATATATATATATATATATATACATGTGTGTGTGTGCGTGTGTGTGTGTGTGTGTCTGTGAACACGATAACTCTCGTAAAAATGGTTTGATCGAGACCAAATTTGGTAGAGACGTGTATTCCTACAAATGCTCGGATGAGTTCGTAAACCAGACATATCGGTCAATGGGAACGGGTAGTTTGGGGGGGTTTTGTACCTCAAAATGGGGTTTTTTTCTCTATCTCAAACGGTTACCGAGATATTAAAAAATTTAAACACAGTACGTTGTATTTTAAGGCTCCAATGTTAATCTTATGGAGGATAGGGGAAAATTAATATTTCCCATATTAATGAATAGTACCTGGTGACCGAGCTTTGCTCGTTTAGAATAAGACATTTATTATAAAAATTAATTAGAAAAATTAAAACACATTTATTACTCAATGAAAACATTTATGTGGATGGAACTCGCGGCCTATAGTTCTTGAGGCCGACATGCTACAACTCGGCTACGAGGTTAGTCAATTGAACGATGTCGTTTAACGTCTTTTCCAAAGCCAAAGCCGATAATTTACTATTTAATTACCCATACCGTTATTATTAGCCTGTAATCAACTGATTTTTTTATAAACGGAATGAGGATTGAAAAGCAAAAGAGAGATTTAATTTACATCAATTAATTAGTTTGTTACAGTTACAGTTTGTTTGTTTGCTTATTATACAACGGAAGAACAATGAATAAACGAAGAGAAATTCATCAGCATGCCTTTTAACACCATATTAAATAAAGCCATGAGGAAAACATTTACCAACACAAAATATAAAATCGGCTACAAAACAAATAACAACGCTTTTAACTTAATACAAAAGTACACTAAACATAATGAAACACAACTTGACAAATTTGACACAACCGGAATATATCAGATCAACTTTTCAGACTGTCCAAAATTTTACATAGGTCAAACTGGTCGTTCAATAAAATCACGCTTCAAAGAACACATTCAAGCATTCAAAAGACATCAAGAACATCAATGAAATCAAACTTTGCAAAACATTTATTACATACATATCACAGTTTTAAAGGCATACATGAAAACTTAAATATATTGAAACCCATGAACAAAGGAGTAATAATGGACTCTACAGAAGAATACCTTATCTACAAAGGACATAAAGAACACCCACAGGACATTTTAAATAACCATATAAACATGAACAATCCTATATTTGAAAAAATCACACATTTTGAAAGCACCACCCACTAGTCTGTCCAAAGTTAACATATGATACAAATCGCATCTTATCAACTTAACATTATGAACACATTTGATAAAAATTTGTAATTTAAATATAGGTTAGGTTAAATATGGCTTGAAAATGGCATAAATGCCGAAACATGTTGCCATTAAAGTTTTAAAAAGGGTACTAATTGTTTTATTATTTATTATACTAAAAGTAGCCCTACATTGCGAATTGTTAAATAATATATATATGTATATATATATATATATATGTATATATATTTGATTATGTAGTTCACAAGTAAGGACAGCTAATATAGTTATTATTAAATTTAAAGAACTTGAGCTCCCTTTAAACATTTTATTTTCATGATACACGTATCATGAAAGGGAGCTCAATTCTTTTAATTTAATAATAAATAAATATATATATATATATATGCTTTTTATATATTTATATAATTTTAAATTACCCCCCAATGTGTTCAGGGTGTTGAGTTATGAACTTATATCATGTTCCCGGGCTTAACTGTCAACATGCGGGGCATGTGAATAGCTCACTTTTCCATAGGAAATTCGCTAATAAGTTACATTCTTATATTTCTAACAGAAGAAGGAAACAATATAGCAGGAAACCAGCATATTTTAACATTGTATGTATTGATCAATCACCTGTTTAGTGATAATGTACTTAAAACAGCTGTTCAATGTGGCTCACTATAAGCTATGTTAATTTCAACAATTGATATTGACAAGAACACAAAAAATAATTTTTTCCGTTATTTATAAACCGATTTCCAATTGGTGTCGTTTAATTTGATATTTAATTTAATTTGGTATTTATGATGATGATGATTTGTTATGAATATATTAGATATTTGAACAAAAAACCCCACTATGAGGGCAAATTTTGAGTTTTCGAGTTTCTGAATATTATTTAATATTAATATATTTCAGCTTCTCTATAGTCCACGAACAATATCTGGAAAGGTTGGTAGAGAGTTCAGGAACTATATATTTATGATTGTTATTACATGATAATATTATCAAAGTACAGCAATAAAGAAAAGGCTAGGAATATCTTACGAATCTTTTTCGTCGACTCGCCAAAATCGATTACCAAGTAAACACAGGGAAGGCCTCGGAAAGCAAACCGATGATACAAATATTGACTCTAGCCTGCAAAAGAGCAGACGCCAGCATAGGTCTTCTACATCAATAAACCTGTAAGGCAATATACTAGTACATATACTAGTGTAGAACTTCCGAGGAGCATTCATGAAAAACCATAATAAACATATGCCTTCGTTTCCTAACTCGAGAACAATATAAGCCTTCAGTACTAGTAGAACGGCCAAAAAGAATAAAAACACCATGCGAGGCGCCTGCCACGTCCGCTCAAACTCGAGAACAATATAGGCCTAAGGTACTAGTACAATTGTAAAGGAGCGTACATCAGACACCTTGCGAGGCGTCTGCCACGTCCGCTCAAACTCAAGAACAATATAGGCCTAAGGTACTAGTACAACTGTCAAGGAGCGTACATCAGACACCATGCGAGGCGTCTGCCACGTCCGCTCAAACTCGAGAACAATATAGGCCTAAGGTACTAGTACAACTGTAAAGGAGCGTACATCAGACACCATGCGAGGCGTCTGCCACGTCCGCTCAAACTCGAGAACAATATAGGCCTAAGGTGCTAGTACAACTGTCAAGGAGCGTACATTAGACACCATGCGAGGCGTCTGCCACGTCCGCACAAACTCGAGAACAATATAGGCCTAAGGTACTAGTACAACTGTAAAGGAGCGTACATCAGACACCATGCGAGGCGTCTGCCACGTCCGCTCAAACTCGAGAACAATATAGGCCTAAGGTACTAGTACAACTGTCAAGGAGCGTACATCAGACACCATGCGACCTGGGCAAGCATAAATTAAGTGATCTTCCTTGGAACAATATTTACATTTCATTTTAGGAGAAGAGATTAGTACAGTGCCGTTTTTTTAATAATACATAATTACATACATAATTAATAATGTATCTAACATCTTTAGAACTACTAGGTTTTGGATTAAAATGATGAGTGGGACTTGCATTAAGAAGAAATACTAGCTGCCTCCAACCGATTACATCCCTTTTCCAAAAACATTATTAGTTCTTCGGCGCTAGGGAATGTCTGGGAATCTGTCCAATCATCCTCATATCTTTTTCGCGTTTGATTGTCTAGCTTTCTCACCAGGAGAGAGAATAGTATCGTGTTAGACGGTTTTACCTTATTTCTCAAAACGATACGAGCCTACGAGCCTGGTCACTATCATCGAACCTTGAGATCAACGACCCTAGGTTACTAGTCGTTGGGGTTTGAATTAGAGGTAAATAAACTATGTTATTACCATGAAAACCAACAATTTTTCTGTTCTTGTCATACCTATTTTTCAGGATGCCACCTCATAGTTCTCTGGAGTGATCTGAATATTTTTTTACTAAGTTAAGGGGCTAGCCTTGAAGTGGCAACAAAAGATACACAATTTTGAGATTCATTATGTCTGAAGCATCAAACAAGTTTTAAAAAGTGGGTTTTAGCTACATTGTGGCAAAAATCTAGCTCTGTTTGGCCAAGCCTATCGGTGATCACAACGTTCGTTATGATTTCCTCTACGTAAGTCTTGGTTTTAGTTAAAATACTTTTTAATAGAGTACTCTTCCTTTCATACATACAAAACTTCATAGTGGACGAGATAGTTAAAGACAACAGATTAAAACCAATAATAAATAAAATGAAGCGACAAAAATCAGATAACCAGAGAGAGATTGCAATATCAAAAGAGAGAGATTTCACAAATAGATAGAACGGATATTTGAGGGTTCTTCACAAAACGTCCATAGCGTTAGTCCATCCAGCTCGTTCAGAATCATGTACTTTTTTACCTTGTTCAAGGAGTCATAAAAATAATACTACACACATAGTAAAAATACTTTTAACATGATAACTTTTTAATACATTTTGAACACTATAAAACAAGGGACAACAACACAATAAAAATTATAATATAATAATTCATATGATAAAAATCATATGATTCAAATATTAAATTATATTGAATATAGAGGCAGACACTGAGCATGGCTATAAGTCCATATAAGTCCAAGGGCGTAAGATATAAATAGTCAAAGTGCACCCGTGGACCTCACAAAAATCATACCATCATGGTCTCGGGGTTGGTGTGGTCACAGACACGCCAACTGACAGACTGACAAATATCCGTTTGAAATCTATTTCTTTTTTGGATTGAGGGAGCCTCAAAATCACTCTCCATATTCACTCTCAACTCAACACAAATTCAAAAATTTTGACGAAAACAATACTTTCACTTATATGTAAGAGTTTTTTTTAAATTTCGATGTTAACAAATATGTGAGAAAGTACGTGTTAGTCCACTGATACCCTTTACTTCAAAGGCATGAATAATTAATTAGTTAATCTGTAATACCGTATCAATATTAATTTTACAAACTGTAGGCCTACATGTGGCCGTGGATGCGATGAGTGCATGTGCGTGCGCGTGTGCGTGTGCGTGAATGCATGCTATGCTCTCTGACTCGCGCCGCAGCATGAACATGAACAGTTCCGACCCAGTTGTGTACGTGAACCACTTTCGCCATGTTAGCGTGTGCTAGCTAGTTAGTAACGTTCCGTAGTAGCTGACACCGTTAACAAATAAACTGAGGCACAAACACTTGTGACTTGTGACATATCGTACTGTATAGGGAAACACACTCATCATTCTTAAGTAATCCATTGCATTTCTCGTCAAGTAATGACAACAGGACACAGGGGGATTCATGTAGATCAGGGGTTCTCAACTTCATCTACTCAAGGACCCCCTAATTAATTATGTATGTAATGGGGACCCCTACATTTATCTCCACCCTCTATCACCAAACCACCCTCCAATGACCCCTTACAAAACAAGGGAAAACATATTTCCCTGCTAATGGACATGTGACCTTACAACGATTGCATTTTGTAATACAACCCAGTACTATTATTTTCAGAAATAGGGGCTTTTGATTAGGGAAATTAAAAATAGATTTCATTAGAATGGTTTCGCGGGCCCCCCAAAAACTGCTCGCGAGCCACACTTTGAGAAACTGATATAGCCAATTGACTTAGAATTTCAGGAAGTTTGAGTTATAGAGGTTAACATGAATAAAATTTGAATCTTACTTTTACTCTTAGGACTCATTCTAAAAAATAACACTTGGGCGTAAAATCAATATGGCAGCATACCAAAAATTTTTACAGCACGATAACTATTACCATTGATATTTTTAAACTGTACTATCGATGCTATAAGGAAGCAATAACAACGCCACTGATCCGATCCTGGAAGATTGCGGAAACGCGCTGGTTCACATATCGACTGGCTTGTTGAAAATTGCTTTGTATTCCAGAGGTTTATGGGAACCTACTTCAAAATTTAGGGTAAATGCATCAAAAATACATCGAATAAGCAAAATATTTTTTTCGAAATTAGAGGTTTTCTCAAGGGAACAGATAAGATTTACAAATTGTAGTGGTTTTCGAACTACTGAGGTTAGTGATATTCTACTGATTTCTTCTTAGGAATATACAGGGTGTTCATTAAAGTTGGAGGACAAACTTCGAGGGGTGATAGTAGTCATCAAAATAAACAAAAAATTTCCTATAAACATATGTCGAAAAATCCTTCGTTTAGCCGCTAGCCGCCATTTTGTATTTTATAGAAAAAACTGTATATATAAAGAACTATTTAAGATACAGAAACCAAACTTTGCACACATATTTATTGGCCAAAGAGAAAAATATTCTCAAAGTATCATTAAGTTTGCTTTTATATTTTCAAAATTACGGCGGTTAAAAATATTTTAATTTAAATAACAAAAAAACCATTAACTTTAAAAACCTCCGCCATTTTGAAAATATAAAAGCAAACTCAATGATACTTTGAGAATATTTTTCTCTTTGGCCAATAAATATGTGTGAAAAGTTTGGTTTCTGTATCTTAAATTGTATATATATAATTGTATAATAAATTGTATAATTAATTGTATAATATATATAATTATATATATATATATATATATATATATATATGTATATACAATATGTGTCTGTGAACACGATAACTCTCGTAAAAATGGTCCAATCAAGACCAAATTTGGTAGAGACGTGTATTCCTACAAGTGCTTCGACGAGTTCGTAAACCAGACATATCGGTCAATGGGAACGGGTAGTTTGGGGGGGGGGTTTTGTACCCCAAAATGGGTTTTTTGCGTTTTTCCCATGTTATTTTTAAAAATGTCTAACTACATATTTCACCATTAGAATCAGCTTAAAAAACTACACAGTTAAGTATCTTAAAGTTTTTCTCTATCTCTAACGGTTACCGAGATATTAAAAAATCTAAACACAGTACGTTGTATTGTGGGGCTCCAATGTTAATCTTATGGAGGATAGGGGAAAATTAATATTTCCCATATTAATGAATATTTTTGGATAAAACTTGATATTTAGCTTCATGTGGTTGAGATCTATCCATTTATGCTTAAAAATCATAGTTTATGTGTTTATCATGGCAGCAAACCTGTATACTCTTTTCCCATAATAATCATATAGGGAATAGGCAAACTCCTTTATTTATGGACAGATGTTGATGAAAGTTGGTATAAATGTTAAGATAAAAATTATTTATGGTAGAAATGACTAATTACAGTGCTCCTCACAGCAGCAAACCTGCATACTCTTTGCCATGTTAATCTTATGGAGAATTGGCAAATAATTCTCATGTTTATGGACAGATTTTTATAAAACTTGTCATATATTATTTTTATATTATTGATTTGGAAATTCGCTGAGTACGCAGGTCTGCTGCGACGGGGGTATTTCTTTATCTCAGTGACAACCTCGTTAGAAACCTTTGATCGTTCTGTGTCCGGTCAAACAGAACAGAACTAACAGAACTAGTATTCGAGCTTTTCACTGACATTTTTTCCAAATTGTTTATTAACGACGCCAGTAATTTAAAAATATTACGCCGAGCAGTATTTCCGAGGGAGATAGAAATACTCAGCAGCACCTTGCCACAATTTTCTGCAACCTGCAATAAAAACCTTTTTTAGTCGGCGATTGAATGTTATTACCCTTAAAAATTTAAATTTTCCTCTTAAAACAAATTTTCGCCCGCTGAAATGTCTTTAAACACATGCAATACAACTGAGAGACCTAGTGTATGATTTTTTTAGGAACGCGCGTATTTAAGAGGGTTCCCTACCCCCATCAAAAATCGCGCAAAAACCGCTTCGCGTGGTGGCCGATGTTGTCCTCAATTTTAAAGATAAAAATTAAGTTCAATATACCATTTTAAAGATAAAGAAGTTTGTACGCAATTTTTCTTTTTAAAATTACAATAAGTATTCAGAATTTTTTCTGCGGGTCGATAAAGCTGGAAAACTTTGAACTTAAATAGTGAAGTTATATAAAAACATATTGAAATGCAATAAAGCAAAGTTAATTACAAATATATACAACAATATCGTATATTTTTACTTTCTCCCCTTATACATAGTATATGGAGAAAGTATTGTTTTCGTCAAAATTTTCGAATTTGAGTTAAGGGTGGATATATCCGTTTTGAGGTCCCCTGAATCCAAAAAAGTGGGTTTTGGCGTGATGTCTGTCCGTCCGTGTGTGTGTGTGTCTGGATGTGTACAGTGCCACAGCCTACCCCGTTTGTCCGATTTAGATGAAATTTGGCATGTATATATATAGTCACCGTATCTCCAGGCATTTTTTTCATTTTTTTGAATTTTTGATTTTTAAGGGTAGTTCACCCCTAAAAACCCTTAAAAAACGTGAAAAATCAAATTTTCTCAAAAACGGCTCTAACGATTTTGATTAAAATTTAATAGTTTATAGTGCACAGAGCAGTAAACAATTTGACACCACCCGCATGTCTGTAAAAATGACGGTTCAAAGGTTATGGGCTTTTAAATGTCAAAAAAATCTAATTTTTAAATTTTCAGCGAAAACAATAAAAGTTAAGTATAACTTGACTGGTACCATTGAAACCAGCTTAAAAAACTAAACAAATAAGTATTTTGAATTATTTGTCTACGACTAACGGTTCCAGAGAAAAGTTAAATTTACTGTCCACGATAAACGCAGTACGTTGTCTGAAAGCGCCCAATGTTATTCTTATGGAAAAAAAATCAATTTCTTCCTTACTTTCCACCCGTTTTCCATGAAACTTGGTATGAAGTGTAAGGTCAAATCACCGAACAAAACCAGCTCAAAAAAGCTTGGTATTACCGGGGGGGGGGGGGTGTTCTGAACAATAAATTATTAAATGATACTTAGAATTACTTTGTAGAACATGATAGTTTTATTACAGATTGTCTTTTTTAAATTTACTTAAGGGAGAAAGTATGTGTCAGTCCACTGGTACCGTTTATTACTTTTGTAGTAAGATAATTCTTGTACGAGAAAAATGCCACTGTGTAAACCCTAACGCACCGAAAAGTCCACTGATTCTGACGGAGTTACTAAAAACTAGGTCCTAGCGGAGGAATATATATTAATTAATGGGAAACCCCTATTTAAACCTATCGCACATATACCATTAATTTTGATAATATTGCGATAATATTGATATTACTGGTGATAATGTAATTGTTTTGGTTATTATTTGGTTTGTATTATTCCTATTTTAATTGCAATAAGACTTGATATCATATACTGATATCTTACTGGTATAAAATTAAAATTAAATGTTTTTGGAAAGATGCAATAATAAAGGGATGTCCTGCATCAAGGTGGAGGAGACTCGGAGCACGGAGCACGGACCACCGAGCACCGAGCACCGCCGACCTCAAAGGTCGTCTCCGCTGCGATACAAACGGTCGCCGCCGCCGCCGCCGCCGCAGCTGTGCTCACGGCCTTGAGAGAGGAGGAATAATTGGACAGATTATGTGCATGCGTTATGAACAGCGACCAAAGAATAATATAATTAATCGAGCGTTTAGCGATGTTTAGCGATTGTGATCCTGAGTTTCAAAATTAATGGTACGTAAATTAATGGTATACGTGCGATGGGTTTAAATAGGGGTTTCCCATTAATTAATTTTGACATTTATTACTAAAGTCTAATTACTAATTTATCTCTTAAGTACTTTTATAAGAATTGCTGAATAGTTTAGAGTATCGAGTCTTTTATACATGGAGTTTTAGTAGTTGAAATAAAAATAATATATATTAATACTACTTTTTTTATTTCGGATTATATCGCACAAAAATTAATCTAATCTAATATAGTGTTACATTTATTCCTTATTATATTCCACATTTGTAACGTGGAATTTATGAACAGTTCTTTTATTGAAAGCTACAAGCGACCGATAATTAATGTCCCTCAAGGGGTAGTCGTCTTTGACTACACGGGAGGTCTCTCTTTGGAGAGGCTGGCAACTCCGAGGTGCCCTAGCCAAATGAGAGCTCCTAATCTTCAAGCTCTCATCTTTCTAAGGTCCAAGTTTCCTTCCTTTCTGGCTTGGCCTTACCATCTTTCTTCTTTTATGTCGGTCCTTCTTGACCAATTCTTCTTTTCTTCGACCCAAAATCTTTTGGTGTTTTTCTGTTTCCTCTTCCTTTCCGTACTGGGCAAGATAAGAATGTTCCAGTAGTATTTCCTGCTTGCCGTAAAAGCCGGATACAAGGGGAAAAACATGGGATGTCTGCGTCAAAAAACAAACTACCCCAGGTGGGTCTGAAAATTTCTCCTAAATCCCACCCCATTCAACCGGGCTGCCCCAAGGATTCTGGGGGGTGGGGCAACCAGACATTTTTTCGGGGGCTCGTGTGGTAGGCAACCAGGCCACGGTGTCCGACAATGCGACTGGAAGGGGCATAGAAACGATGGAGTTGGACCTGGAGCGAAATTCGTTTCGTCGTAGCTCCAAGATTCAAAGAACTCCACCATCGGGTGAAAGGAAACCAGTCGGGGTCGTGAAGACCACCCCTCCTCCAGCTCCTTTCCGAAACCAGGAGGAAAAGCCAGAAGATGCGGCTAATGCGGATCTCCCCGGGCAATCCTCTTCAGAGCCCCAAATTCAGGGGGGAATTCTTCCACAGTCAAATCCCATGTGTCCAATCTTCGAGCTGTCGATCCTGCGCCAGCAACAAGACGACGCCGAGGAAGAGGAGAGTCAAGCATTGAAGAGAATCCTCAAGGAGATGGAGAAATCGGTCAAGGTGCAGAGGAATGTAAACACCCGCATCAAAGATGGCATTCCAGAAGCAATGGACCTCCTGAACACGGTCATGCAATGCCGGCAGGTCAGGGAGAAAGCAAAGAGGTGAGAGCGAGCGATGGCGGACCGCTTTTTTCTGCTAAAGACAGCGTTCTTCCAGGGAGAAAAGGGGTCCGGAACTCGCCATCTGGTAGCCCCGAGCTTGGTAGGGAGCCTATCTGTGTTGGGAAAATCCACCCAAACCTCCTCAGCTGTCGGTGTGGCCAACAATTCTCCCCCTGTACCGCTGGAGGTGTCCTCACAGCCACTAGGGATCCAGGAAGCAAGGGTGGAAAATCGGAGCAATGCAGGCTTTCAAACTGTCCTCACCAGGAGAGAGAGACGCAGAAGGAGGCGAGATGAGAAACGCCTGGAACGTTCTCAGGCCTACCCAGCCGTTCCTCCTGCTGGTCAGACTCTAAGCAGGACTAAGCCCAAAACTCCCAGACCATCCAAGGCTCCGTCGAGGAAACCTGACGCTGTTCTTATTAAGCCAGCTCAGTGACGCTCTTTCAGCGAGGTACTCACGGGGATTCGTCAAAAAGTAAATCCTGAAGAGACGGGTACTGTTGTCCGTTCGGTCAGGAAGACAAGAACTGGTGGCATCCTGCTGGAACTTGGTAGTGTAACCAAGGACAAGACGGCCTTTGAAGTCGCGGTCAGATCCGCGGTAGGTGAGGGTGTGGTGGTGCGGAACCTGGAGCACCGTATGTCCATCGAGGTTCGGGATCTGGACTGCTTCACCTCTGCGGAAGAAGTCGCCGAGGCCTTGAAGTCGACATTAGTGGATTTGGCCCAGGGCGCTAAAGTGTTCGTTGGAGCAGAGAACGGGCGGGGACAGAAGCTCGCCGTTGTTGAGCTGGGGAGTCATGGCGCAACAGACCTGCTTCGGCGTGGTAGGCTAAAGGTTGGGTGGGTGCTCAGTCGGGTCCGACTTCGCACTATGGTGGTCAGGTGTTTCAGGTTCTTCGGCCATCACCAGGCTTCTTGTTCTGGACCTGATCGCAGGGCGGCCGGCTTGTGCATCAACTGTGGGGAGAGTGGTCACGTAAAGTCCACCTGCACTGCTCCATTGAGGTGTTTCCTCTGCCAGGAACGGGATTTTCAGTCTCTGAATCACGTTCCTGGTACCAGAAACTGTCGGGTCTTCCGAGAGGAGCTGGAAAAATCCAGTAAGAGGCCATAGAAAAAAATGAAAATTTTACAAGGGAACCTCCCTAGGAGCATCCTGGTAAACGACCTCCTATCCCAACACTCGAGAGAGTGGAACGAGGACTTACTCATTATTTCTGAGCAGTACTGTGAGAGAGAAGGTTTTGGTTGGTTTCGGGACGCCTAGGTACGGCGGCCATCTGGATTCCAGACCCCCCCGGAACTTCCATGTACTTGACAGCGGGGCCGGTCGAGGTTATGTTTGGGTGAAGAGTGGGGGCTTCACTGTTGTGAGTGTCTACCTGACTCCGACGACCCTATGCTGGCATTTCAGGCAAAGCTATATGCCCTGGAAGACCTTCTGGTGAGCGCTGGTGGCAAGTTCATTGTTGCTGGCGATTTCAACGCCAGGGCCGTTGAGTGGGGTATGCCAGAAACCGATACCAGAGGCAGAAAAGTCCTTGAGCTCGCCTCCAGAACCGGACTTCACGTTGCCAATGTTGGTTCCACTTCTACTTTCAGGAGACCAGGGTACAGAGAATCAATCCCTGATATTACCTTCGTTTTGGAGGCTCTTCTCGCGTCGATATCTGGCTGGAGAGTCGTCGAAGATTTTACGGGCAGCGATCATCAGCATATCCTCTTTGATGTGAACTCAGGCCGTCATCCCGCCATTCCCGAGCGACCCAGCCGTCCAGTGAGATGGAATGTCGCCAAACTCAATGCTGCTGCTGCAGCTGCAAGATACAATGAGGGGAAAGATGACGTACTACTGCTCGATTTTCAGGCTGACGAATTAGCTGAGGCAACCATGCGCCTCATTCACCGTGCCTGTGATTCTTCCATGCCAAGGAAGAACACCTCTCGTTTGGCACGAAAGCCAGAGTACTGGTGGACGAACGAGATCGCGACGTTGAGAAGAGCGTGTCTCCGCCGCAGACGGAGGTTGGTCAGAGCCAGGAGGAGAGGCTTCGATGCTGCTGCTCCAGCTGCTCTGGAATTCCGGGAGGCAAGAATTACCCTGAAGAGAGCTATCCACCGCAGCAAGAGGGAGAAGTGGGAAAAACTGAGGAGGGACGTTACCTTGATCCCTTGTGCCTCGGATACAGACTCGTTATGCGTAAGCTTTGTGCCAAAACAGCGTGCCCTGTCTTAGACCCACCAACGATGGAAAACATCGTTAATTCCCTCCTTCCCGATCACCCCTGCAGAGCGGTTGAGCAAGCAGTATGCGGATGCGATTCCGGAAGTTCCTTTGTTCACGGAAGCGGAGTTGTGCGTGACGGTCAAGTCAATGCGTGTTGGCAGTACTCCTGTTCCGGATGGTGTTCCGACTGAGGTGCTCAGGGTTGTTGCTGGTACCAGACCCTTCTCTTCTTTTGAACATGTACAATCGTTGTCTTCGCGAGGGAGTTTTCTGTCGCAGATAAAAGCTCCAACGCCTGATATTGATTGGCAAGGGCAAGGAGCTATCGCCAAGCACTCCCTCGGCATTTCGACCCTTGTGTATGTTCGACACAGCCGGAAAACTTCTTGAAAGACTGATAAAGCTAAAGCCCCGTCTGTTGTCTGCGGTCGATGCTGCCGGTGGGCTGCCAGACAGGCAGCACGGATTCAGGAGTGGTCGTTCCACCATCGGAGCAATTCAAGAGGTTGTAGGTGCTGCCAGAAACGCTCAGCGAGGAAATCATTACTCCCGCTGTATCACGTTGCTCGTCACCTTAGACGTGAGAAACGCGTTCAACAGTGCAAGTTAGTCCGTCATTTTGAGTTCCTTGGAGGAAATGTTCCACGTTCCTGAATATCTGTTTCGGATCATCCGAAGCTATTTGAGGGACAGGGAATCAATCTTTGAGACGTCGGAGGGTCCTCGTCGGGAGACTATCACCGCTGGTGCCGCTCAGGGTTCCATCCTTGGTCCAGAACTTTGGAACATTGCATACAATGGTATATTTAGACTGGACTTACCTGAAGAATGTTTTCTGGTGGGTTATGCAGACGACATTGCGGCGGTTATTGTCGCTAGAAACGTCCAGCGCACCCAGTGGAGACTTAATGAAACGATGAGATATGTCTCTTCTTGGATGGTGGATCACCACCTGAGCTTGGCAACCGAGAAAACGGAGATTGTCATGATGACTGGACGTCAGATTCCGACGTTGGTAGACTTTCGTGTCAACACGGAATATATTCGTTCCAAGCCAGCCGTGAAGTACCTTGGGGTTATACTTGACACCAAGCTTTCCTTCAGAGAACAAATCAAGTATGTGCCAGAGAAGGCGGCAAGGATTACGACTGCGCTCAGTCGTCTTATGGCGAATGTTGGCGGCCCATCAGCGGAGAAGCGGAAACTCCTTCTGTCCGTCACAAACTCAATCCTTCTTTACGGAAGTGAGATTTGGGCGGACGCTCTCAAGAGGGAGTGCTACCGCAAACAGGTGGGAACGGTGCAAGGAAGAGCCGCGTTGAGGATCTCCTCAGCTCACCGGACGGTGTCGGAGCCGGCTGCACTGGTGGTAGCTGGTGTTGTCCCAATCGACCTGTTGGCCCAGGAAAGGACAAGTGTTTATATCACCAAGTCCGAACTTGGCGCCAGGGAAGCGACACGGGTGGCCAGGGAGGCCTCCATGCACCAGTGGCAAGAGAGGTGGTGAAATGAGTCTAGAGCGGCTTGGACGCGGAGACTCATTCCGGACCTGTCTGTGTAGGTTGATCGTGGGTTTGGGGAAGTAAATTTCCTCATCACGCAGTTCCTCACCGGACATAAGTTGTTCCGAGCCTATCTTCACAAGATGGCCAAAGTGGATAGTCCGGCTTGTATTTACGGGGACGGTTTCCACGATGACGCGTTTTCACACGTTCTTCCAGTGTGACCGGTGGGCAGTTCTAAGGAGGCAGCTTCTGCTGGAGATCGGAGAATTTTCGCCGGAGACCGCAGTAGAAAAAATGGTGACATCTCTTGAGAACCGGACTCTCATCACGCCCTTCGTGGAGAAAGTTCTCAAGAGAAAGAAACTTGAAGATCCGTAACATCCTGAAACTTCCCTCAGAAGCCTAAATTGGAGTTGTAGTGCATTGTGCTTTAAATAAGAGACTCCCCTTTGAGGTTCATGCCTTAATAGGTTATTCCGAAGTGGTCAACAGCCTGAGGCGGGGGGTTTTAGTTGGGTGCAAGTCCCACACACCGGGGAGTGCACCGTTCTCCTCCCTGATGGTGCATGAGAGCTTTTCCCCTCGGAAAAAAAATTCCCCTCAGGGGTAGTCGGTTTTCGACTACAGGGGAGGTCTCTCTCTTTTTGGGGAGGCTGGCAACCCCGAGGTACCATATTCAAAATGTGAGACTGTCTGTACAGATCGCGGTTCTTCCTCCTTCCAGACCGACGGCCTTTCTTTTCTCTTTTGGGACCTAGCTCGCAATCTTTGTTCTTTCCTGGGCTAATTTTGTCTGACCTCTTCCTCTCTTCGACCCCGCTTTCTGGGTGTCTCTTCTTCCTTCTTTTGACCGTCACGCACTGGAGGGTCCTGGGAGTGCCCCTATTGTGTTTTAGGGGCTGATGTGTGCATGCACTGCCGATGGATCCCTTCAGTATGTTGACAGGAGCCTCGGTCCTTCGTTAGGGAGTGCGGATAGATGCAGGGGTCGGGCTCTGTATTGCAACGTTCGACCTCCAGCACGTTAGGGTTCCAATGCTAGGCAAACCAGGCCTAATAGAACTGGGGTAGGGGCATGGTCCCCGAGGGTATACCCGCTCCTAGTTATTCTGGGCCGCCTCTTGCCACATGATGCACTGGTACAAACATGTTATGGATAGACCAAACCCCCTTAAGAGGAAAATAACGAAGAACTCCATTGCAGAAACAGGAGTTCAAGAGAAGGAGCTGTCGCATTTTGCCCGCAGCTCAAAGATAGTAAGGTCACCTCAATCGACGACCAAGTCAGGAGTTCTAAGGACCTCTCTACCCTCAGCCCATTTCAGGATACCAAAAGGTGGAGAAGTGTCCGTGGAGACAGGTGAATCGGAGGACCCCTTACCTGGGATTGAGATACCTCCAACCACTCTCCCAACGTTTAAGGGTATTCCGAAACCAAGAAGTCCCGAGAAGCCCTTTGTGGACGTGGAAGTCCTGCGACGTCAGATCGATGACGCTGAGGCCGATGTTGACGCTTGTCTGAAGACCATGTTGTCACTCTTGCGTCCATGGTGGAGACGTTTAAGGTTCAAAAGAACATAAACCAAACAGTTCAGACTGGCGTTCTGTCTCTATAGGACGACCTTAGTTACATCCAGGCATGCCGGGATGTGGCAGAAAGGGGGAAGGCTCAGGAAAGAGAGGCGGCAAACATAATCCGTAACATAAAAAGGGAGGAAGAGGCAACGGAGGATGTCGACAGGGTCGGAGGCTAGTCCCATTCACTAGGAAATCTTATCCCGCCAGCACCTGCCACTGAAGCAGGCGTCTTTTGACTGTGCTGATGCGCCACGAAGGGAAATGGCTAATCTACTGCAGCTGAAGGCGAGGCCCAACCCAGAGACCCCTTTCAAAAAGGTTGAGTCCCGTAAGGAAAAGCGGAGACGTACACATGAGAAAAAGCGAAAGCTCCACTCCGATCCCTTCCCTCAGAGGCGTCCCTCCCCGAAGCAGCTGGTACCCTCCAAGCTGGCTTCAGGGAAGAAGATTCCTCAGGGAAGGCTTGATGCCGTTCTTATCAGGCCAGCTCAGGATCGCTCCTTCAGTGAGGTTCTGGCAGAGATCCCGAAAAAGGTAAATCCTGAAACATCCGGAGCAGTCATTCCCTCCGCGAGGAGAACCAGGGCTGGTGCGGTTCTGGTGGAGCTCGGAAGTGAAACCAAAGGTAAGGCCGCCTTCGAAGACGCGGTCAAGGCAGCAGTGGGGGATGCGGGTTCTGTGCGTCAGCTGGAGCACAGGGTGGTGGTCGAGGTCCGGGACCTGGACTCCTGTACTTCCGATCAGGAGGTGACCGAGGCGGTTAAAAACACCCTCGGAAACCTCGATAAGGGTGCCGAAGTTTTCCTGACAGCTGAGAACAGCAGAGGGCTAAAAATTGCTGTTGTGGACCTTGGGTCACGGGGGCCACTCAGCTCTTGAAGGCCGGAAAGCTGAAGGTAGGCTGGGTCATCGGGAGGGCCCGGCTCCGGACCGTGGTCACCCGCTGCTTCCGATGCTTTGGGTATGTGCACCAGCAGTAAAGCCTGTAAAGGACCTGATCGTAGAGGAAGCGGACTCTGCATCAAATGTGGAGAGCAGGGACATTTCAAGTCCACCTGCACAGCAAAGGCCAAGTGCTGTCTCTGTGCGGAGCAGAAGTACTCTCCTCTAGAGCACATCTCCGGAACTCGTGCCTGTCGTGTTTTTCGACAGGCTCCCGGCAGCGGCAGAAATAGATTATGAAAATCCTGCAGGGAAACTTCCACAGGAGTGTACTGGCGGACCACATCTTGACACAGTTCGTCGGGGAGCGTAATGCTCCGTGCACTCGAGCACGTGTTCCATATCCCTGAGTATCTTCTTCGGATCCTTCGGAGTTATCTTAGGGATAGGGAACTTATTTTCCAGACGACTGATGGGCCCCGTCGAGGGCTATAATGGCCGGTGTAGCTCAGGGTTCCATTATAGGGCCGGATCTCTGGAACATCTCTTATGATGGGATATTGAGACTGGCCCTCCCTGAATACCCCTTCCTCGTGGGTTATGCGGATGACGTTGCAGCGGTCATTGTTACACGCGACGTCCAGCTTGCCCAATGGAAGTTGAATCAGATGATGAGGCTTATCACCAGATGGATGGAGGACCTCGGTCCGAGCCTCGCCACTGAGAAGACCGAAATAGTCATGATGACGGGACGCCGAATTCCAACGTTATGCGACTTTCGTGTCAATGCGAAGACGATTCGAGCCAAGCCGGCAGTGAAGTAGCCGCACTCCCAGGCGGGAGTGCGGCTGGACACCAAGCTCACTTTCAGGGACCAGATCCGATATTTGCCGCGGAAAGAGTGGGGACGACAACGGCTGCTCTCAGCCGATTTATGGCGAACGTCAGAGGCCCAACAGCTGACAAGTGCAAGCTCCTTTTATCTGCCTCGAACTCGATACTCCTTTACGTTCGCGAGGTCTGGGCAGATGCGCTGAAGAAGGAGTGCTATCGAAAGCAGATGGGTTCGGTCCAGAGGAGGGCGGCCATGAGGATAGCGTCAGCTTATCGGACCGTGTCTGAGCCGGCATCGTTGGTGGTTGCGGGGGTCATACCTGTGGATCTTCTGACCCAGGAAAGGAAGCAGGTTTTTCAAGCCAAATCCGATCTTGGGGTCCAGGAGGCAACATGAGTGGCGAGAGAGACCACAATGACATCATTGCAAGAGAGGTGGAACCGGGAGACGAGAGGTGCCTGGATGCGTCGATTAATCACGGAACTGTCGTTTGGGTCGAGCGCGGGTTCGGTGAGGTCAACTACCTTATCACGCAGCTCCTCACTGGGCACGGGCTATTCCGCGACTACCTCCATAAGATGGGCAAGGTCGACAGTGCAGCCTGTCGATACGGGGATGCTCCCCGGGACGATGCCTATCACACATTTTTCGAGTGTGAGCGGTGGGCAACCCAGAGAAGAAGTATGGAACTGGAAGTAGGGGCCATCTTGCCCGGGAACATTGTCCCTCTCATGACGACATCTCTTGAGAACTGGCGACGTATTGTTGTATTCGTCGAAGTACGTTCTCAAGAGAAAAAAGACAGAAGAGGATCAAGACCAGCTTTGATCCTTCCTCGGGTGGCTCAGGAGGTGTTGTAGCCATGTGGCTTCACATACGAGGCTCCGCCTTGATGTAATACCTTAATAGGTGCTTCCAAGGCGGATTTCAGCCTGAGGCGAGGGGGTTTTAGTGGATGAGAGTCCCACACACCGGGGAGTGTACCGAGTTTTCCTCCCCGATGGTGCATCAGCATTTACCCTCGTAAAAAAATATTATTATATTATTATCATTTGCATTATTGTTATTATTTAAAGTGATTAAGTTATGCCTTCCTGTAAATATTATATGCCTACACTGTGCTAAGTTTATAATTTCCGTGGATGCGGAATGAATCTTATACTCATAAGTTTGTTAACTGCCATACGTATAGCGTCACCGCGGCGCGTTTTCTAGGCTCAGTGCGTGGTTGGGAGGGGGGTGGGTGGGTGGGGGGCGAGACCCCGGCTGGCGGTTGTGAAAAACTTTGTACAAACATATGAGTCGCTCGTATGTCGTGATGTCATACTACCTCAAGTAATTATTTTTTAATATTCCTGTCGTTGCTTCAAGGAATCGCTGATTCATCTAACAGGACTATTAATTAATATTCCAACGAACAATAGCAATATTGAATGAAAAAAATACAGAATATATATCTGGATTATTTCCCCATTTCGACATACAATAAACATCCACGACATCCTTCGACACACAATGTGCACACCCCTTCTGCCTAACCACTAACCTGCCTCTGTCACAATGATCACGCCAAAGGATGCCTGATCCTTTGTGACTGTTCATAAAAATATCAATTATTTACTTACAGATATATCCATAAGTTTTGACTTAAAATTCAAAATTTTGATCTAAAATTCTACTAAATTTTTTGGAGGCGATTAAGTTCAGTGGCTACGAGAGACATGGCCCTAATCTCAGCGATTTGTCATGAAAAATTAAATTACTCTATGTAAAACTAATCTTAATATATAAAATTCAAAGCCCTCACTCACTCACTCATCACTAATTCTCCCACTTCCCGATTACCTAGGAGGCTGAAATTCGGTATACTGGTTCTTTAGACCTAAAATAGGAAAGTCTAATGGTTTTTGAGACTATTTTCCCATAAATATCTACCCTATACGCCTTTAAAGTTCCCATGTTAATCTTATGGGTTAATCATTTTGTATTGGATTTCGTTATGTATCTTACCTTTTAAGATATAGACAGCAGCTGTTTTGATTTGAACCATTGAGTAAGCCTAAAATAGTAAGCACTCAATGGTATCTAATTATTGTATTAATATAATATTTCTCAGAACGAATTTCTGTGATTATGTTTTATGATTAAAAATCAAATGTTATGTTATCGGTACAAAGTTCGTCGGGTCAGCTAGTATCTTATATAAAGAGTCGCTGGTCTAGTTCACGACATATGGCGCCTTCATTTAGAGGACGCAATCCACACACAGCGTTCAGGAAGTATCAAGCGCCGGCAACCATTCCGTCTACAGGCACCACTGGCAACTGACATGGCATTCAGTAGTACCTACTTAAATCGAATCAAAATCTTAATAGAGGATGTTTCAGAATCCGTGGCGGATATTTTAAGATATTGTTCCTGAGGTCAAAATAAACAAAAAATGTTCTGTGAACATATGGACTATCTCAGCCCGTTATCCGTCCGTCGGTGTGTGTTTGTGTTTTTTTAAAATAACTTGCTATAACCTTGGAACCACTTGAGGTACCAGCTTCAAACTTGGTACGTTTATTAGTACTAGTAGGACCTATTGTTGTGCATAGTATCAAATTTATACTTTGTACCATTTCAAAATGGCGGCCATTTCATTAGTAAAAACTGTAGTCATAGTTAATCTAACATAGATCTAACGTTCCAACGTTCCAGTTATTTTCATATTTTAGCTTATTATTAATTATAATACACGTAATATATCAGTACAAATTGTTTTTTATTTAAGGAATCACGTTAGAATTCATAGTATATTCTATCCTCAATCCGAAGTCATGAAACCCGACTTATTTTGAACACATCCAACTCCAGTTATAATGTACACATTACCTTGGGGGGGGGGATTAACGGGGTCAGCCGCCTCAAGGCCGATCTTATCGGTGACCCCTTTGCACCCCGACCCCTGTGCTGGTGCCGATAGTAGAACCAAATACAACTAAATAAATACATAATACTTTTGCCAAAGTTAGTTTTTGATGTTGTCACTAACGTGGTAGGCCCCCTATTATGGATAAACAGCAATCCATCATTTCACGTAACATTTCATGTTAACATAACAGCAATCTCTAAAAGACGATCATGTCACAGGTCATCGCTTGTCCTCTGTTTATTACAGGAAGTTCTATTGTACTCCCTTTAAAATGCCTCTAAACTCTAAAAGATTAGAATTTTTAAGATCGTCATGCATCTGATTGATTTTTTGTTACTAATACTAGGTGGCTTGAAGGCAAAAAACTTCAGTAATTATAGTCACATGAATATGCGTAGACGAACGATGCACGTACGAGTATCTTCTTCTCAGTTCTTACAGATATTATTAGCAATAATAGGCTAATCTCATATCTAATCTCTCTGAGAGATTAGATAGTATTGTCTGTTAACTTATAACAATCTAACTTTTCTAATGTATATCATTAGACATTTCAAAAGTAAATAGAAGATCTCTTGGTTCAGGGAGGTTTTTACCATGTGATCATGGCCAACACATGGTAGGGTGAATGTGCCATAAAAGGTGTCACTGGGTGAATTCGTAAAGGTTATGTACTATTATGTTATTATGTGTATATTTATGTATTACTAGCAGTAAGCCCGTCCTTGCACGGGTTGTAGGATACAGTTTAAAAAAGAAAGATCATCATACCAAAATGTAAACCTGAAATCCTAAACTAATAAATACAAAGAAAATAAATAAATACGCATCTTTATTATTTAGGATTACTTTACAATTATAGATTAGAACATTTATACCATTATTATAATTAGTTATACATTAAAATAATTTATTTTTAATATAGTATGATTTCGAAATGGGTTTGAATCAATGACCAATTATAAACTAACTAATATTGATTTGACAGCTGTTTGTTTTTATATCTATTAAATCTTTAAACTACAAAGACAGCTGATTATTAGCAATTGGTTATTCATTGAAAACTGAATAAAAATGCGTAATATCGCATAAAAGTGGGTTTTTAAATGCTCGTTATTTACTTTTCATGGGGAGGCAGGCGAGTTCAAACATTTATAAACCTTCTCTGGAATATAGAGAGTACATGAAATAGGTTTCATTGTAATCAGTTCTCCCGTTTTTTCGGAGAAGACGGCGTAAAATGCCTCCTGGAGCGTGACAGAACACTCTGTATATGTGTGTGTGTGTGTGTGTGTGTGTGTGTGTGTGTGTGTGTGTGTGTGTGTGTGTGTGTGTGTGTGTGTGTGTGTGTGTGTGTGTGTGTGTGTGTGTGTGTGTGTGTGTGTGTGTGTGAACACGATAACTCTCGTAAAATGGTCCGATCGAGATCATTTGGTAGGGAAGTGTATTCCTACATTTGTTCAGACGAGATCGTAAACCAGACATATCGGCCAATCGGAACGGGTAGTTTGGGGGGTTCCGTACTCGAAAATTGGTTTTTTTGTGTTTTTCATATGTAATTTATAAACATTTTAAATTTAATCTTTCACCATTAGAATCAGCTGCTTAAAAAACAACACAATTTAGTTCTTTTAAAGTTTTTCTCTATCTCCAATGGTTACCTAGATATAAAAAAATCTAAACACAGTACGTTGTATTTTGGGGCTCCAATGTTAATCGTATGGAGGATATGGGAAAATTAATGTTTCACTTATTATCTTACATTTTTGGATGAAACTTAATATTTAGCTTCATGTGGTTGAGATCTATCCATTTATGCTTCAAAATCATAGTTTATGTATTTATCATGGCAGCTAACCTGCATACTCTTTTCCCATGTTAATCATATAGAAAATAGCAAAACTCCTTTATTTATGGACAGATGTTGATGAAACTTGGTATAATTGGTCAAAATAAAAATTATTTATGCTAGAAATTTATTCTTTCAGTGATTCTCACAGTAGCTAACCTGCATATTGTATTCCCATGTTTAATGTGGAAAATAGGAAAACTCCTTTGTTTACGGACAAGTTGATGAAAATTTGTACAAATTGTCAAAATAAAAACTGTTTATAATAAATGCCTACTTTCAGTGTTCCTCACAGCGGCAAACCTACATACTATTTCCCATGTTAATCTTATGAAGAATAGGCAAATAACTAACTTATATATTATCGACGGATATTGATAAAACTTGACATATAATATTATTATTACATTATGCGCAGGTCTGCTGCGACGGTGGTATTAAGATTATGTTTCCAAATTATGTCACCTTTGTATCTAATGACGTTTGCTACGTATTATTGCGATATTGTACAATGGTAATAAATACATTATTATTATTAAAATCCCGTCAGTCAGATAGCGTGGCCTAACATCCATTTCACCTCCGGTGATATCGGAAGAGTCGGTCACCAGTCGTGTATTTTCAGATAACAATGGGCACTCTCGTTTGCGATTAAAAAAAGACGATTGGAGTGAGAGGGTACAATTTCCGTCCATTGTGGCAGTTGACGCCTTGTAAGAGTTGCGCGGCGGCTGTACAATGCGCGCACATCCGCGGTGACTCATCAACATCAGACTATAGTGTAGGTCAACCGGTAACATTGTGGCAGTTGACGCCTTGCAAGAGTTGCGCGTCGGCTGTATAATGCGCGCACACCCGCGGTGACTCATCAACATCAGACTATAGTGTAGGTCAACCGGTAAACATTGTGGCAGTTTACGCCTTGCAAGAGTTGCGCGGCGGCTGAACAATGCGCGCACATCCGCGGTGACTCATCAACATCAGACTATAGTGTAGGTCAACCGGTAACATTGTGGCAGTTGACGCCTTGCAAGAGTTGCGCGGCGGCTGTATAATGCGCGCACATCCGCGGTGACTCATCAACATCAGACTATAGTGTAGGTCTACCGGTAACATTGGGGCAGTTGACGCCTTGCAAGAGTTGCGTGGCGGCTGTATAATGCGCGCACATCCACGGTGACTCATCAACATCAGACTATAGTGTAGGTCAACCGGTAACAGTGTGGCAGTTGACGCCTTGCAAGAGTTGCGCGGCGGCTGAACAATCAAATCAAATCAAATCAAATCAAATCAAATCTTTATTGCTGTAAGACATTTTTACAAATGTATAGCAAGAGTCAGAAATTTAAAATTATTAACAGCTAACCTTATTATTCACTCTCTCAATTTCACTACAATAGTAACATTCTCGCAACAATAGTCACCATTCACACTTCTCATTTACACAAGAACTCTCCCCCTGCTTAAATTCAACGACCGATAAATTCTCCCACCGAGTAACATTCGGAAGCCACTAGGTATAGCCTTTCAATCGAGCCTTAAATTTTTTAAAATTTTGTTCAGACCTCAGGTTTTCAGGAAGGGCGTTTAGGAATTTTACACCCATCTGTGAGGGGAGGTGCTCGAAAGAGGTTGTCCGATGTTGAGCTACACGATAAGCGTGTCTTGATCTTGTCCCATATTGATGAATATCGCTGCCCTGTGTCAATGCAACATTTTCTGGCAATACAATATTGTTTCAAATATGTATATGCCAGCGAGGGTCAGCAACCCTAAATTCCTGAAGGTCTGCCTGCACGACTCTCTATAATTTAATTTCCTGATAATTCTGACGGCTTCCTTTTGAAGTCGAAAAACCTGCTTAAAATTTGCAATTGCACAGCAACCCCATAACCGAATTCCATAAGAGAGGTGTGGGTAAATAAGGCCAAAGTAGGCCATGAGCTGCACTTCTGTGTTGCAGTATTTTGAAATACTGCGTAAAGCAAATAATCCAGAAGAAATCTTTCCGCAAATTTCGTCGATGTGAACACTCCACGACAAACACCTGTCCAAGTGAATTCCCAGAAACTTGACGGATTCTGCTTCCTCAATGGTAACGTCATCCACAAGCACCGAGAGACTCGACTCAGGGCTCAGGTTTTTCAACGAGAACTTCAAGTAATTCGTCTTGGAGTGGTTTGTCATCAAATTGTCGGCTTGGAAGTATTGAATGCAAGAATTTAGATCTTCGTATGCTGAGATCTCAAGTGCTCTAAGAGACTGAGATCTAAAACAGAGAGTCGTGTCATCTGCATATTGAATAATTTGTCCCTGTGAAATGGATGATGGGACGTTGTTTACGTAAATCAAAAAGAGGACAGGGCCGAGGATCGAACCCTGGGGTACTCCAAGTTGAATCACGGTCTGATCCGATACTGAGCCTGATTTTTGAACGACTTGGCTTCGACCATTTATGTATGACTTTAGCCAATTTAAGGGAGTGCCAAGTACCCCATAGCACTCTAACCTGTTAAGCAAGACTGTATGTTCCACGCAGTCAAAAGCTTTTGACAGGTCAATGAAAACGCTGAGCGTTTGTTGTTTATTTTCCAAGCCTTCCACAACCATATCAACAAGTTCTGTGACTGCATCAATGGTTGATTTTCCTGATCTAAAGCCAAATTGGCTCTCCGACAAAATGTTGTGTTTTTCTAGGAATGCAAGGAGTCTTTCCAGAAAAACTTTTTCGAAAACTTTGCTCAGTACCGGTAAGATCGAAATTGGGCGGTAGTTGCTGGCTACCGTAGGATCATCTTTTTTGAAAATTGGAACTACCTTCGCTTTTTTCAGTTCCATTGGGAAAATGCCACTTGCAAAAGACAGATTGATTATTTTAGTCAAAGGGCAAACAATGCTCTCCGAGCATTGTTTTATTAACCACATTGACACGCCATTGACATCTTCTGACAATTTTGAGGGGAAATTTTGGATCACGCGAGCCACCTCATCAACACTAACCGGAGATAGCATCATAGAGGACACTGGTCCAAGAATACTATTATTACTATTGTTTGCCTTTAATTTTGAAAATCGACTGGGAGCAGTTACAGACGAGAAGAATTTATTGAATTCAGATGCTACTGTATGAGGACTATTAGATAGTTCTCCATTCACCTGTAGGTTAATTTGTTTTCTAGGGGGGTTATTTTTTAATTCATTAATAATCTTCCAAACTGATTTTGAAAAGTTTTTTGATTTTTTAAGTACGTCATTTACATTTTTAGACTTGGCCGCATTAATCACTCGTCTGTAGATTTTTTTGTAGTTTTTGAAAAAAAATTTGAATGCGCGCACATCCACGGTGACTCATCAACATCAGACTATAGTGTAGGTCTACCGGTAACATTGTGGCAGTTGACGCCTTGCAAGAGTTGCGCGGCGGCTGAACAATGCGCGCACATCCACGGTGACTCATCAACATCAGACTATAGTGTAGGTCAACCGGTAACATTGTGGTAGTTGACGCCTTGCAAGAGTTGCGCGGCGGCTGAACAATGCGCGCACATCCACGGTGACTCATCAACATCAGACTATAGTGTAGGTCAACCGGTAACATTGTGGTAGTTGACGCCTTGCAAGAGTTGCGCGGCGGCTGAACAATGCGCGCACACCCGCGGTGACTCATCAACATCAGACTATAGTGTAGGTCAACCGGTAACATTGTGGCAGTTGACGCCTTGCAAGAGTTGCGCGGCGGCTGAACAATGCGCGCACATCCACGGTGACTCATCAACATCAGACTATAGTGTTGGTCTACCGGTAACATTGTGGCAGTTGACGCCTTGCAAGAGTTGCGCGGCGGCTGAACAATGCGCGCACATCCACGGTGACTCATCAACATCAGACTATAGTGTAGGTCTACCGGTAACATTGTGGCAGTTGACGCCTTGCAAGAGTTGCGCGGCGGCTGAACAATGCGCGCACATCCACGGTGACTCATCAACTTCAGACTACAGTGTAGTTCTACCGGCAACATTGTGGCAGTTGACGCCTTGCGAGAGTTGCACAGCGGCTGTACAATGTGCGCACATCCAAGGCGTCATTTGATAATTTATTGTTTCAAATATATCATCCCATTTTTGAAAAAACAAGACAGTTTTGATTAGAATTTTATAGTTTACTGTGCAAAAAGTACTAAATAATTTGACACCACCCGCATGTCTGTAAAAATGACGGTTCAAAAGTTATGGGCTTTAAATGTTAAAAAAATCAAATTTTTAAATTTTCAGCAAAAACTATAACAGTAAAGTATAACTTGACGGGCACCATTGATACCAGCTAAAAAAACTAAACAAATTAGTATGTTGAATTATTTGTCTACGACTAACGGTTTCAGAAAAAAGTTAAATTTACAGTCAACAATAAACGCGGGACGTTGTCTAGGAGCGCCCGTTGTTATTCTTATATGGAGAATATTAAAAAATCTATTTCTTCCCTATTTTCCAACCGTTTTCCATGAAACTTGGTACCGTCAACCGGTGACTTTGGCCCGTGGACGAAAAAACTGTCAGCCCTATGCTGTTCTTTTCATTTCCCACCATTTTTGATGTTATGGTGCTTATTTTGTTGCTTACTCTATGCTTTTTCTAGTCTATGCTACTACATTGTAATTTCTATGACTAAAGAGCTATCAATGTTGGCAACACAGCTGTCTACAATTTTGGCGAAAGCTTATACCTGTCCAACTTCTGATCGTCACAGTTATGAATTTATAGTATTGCTATGGTTAAGTGGCAAAAATGATTCTTTATATATTTGCTAAACATTATGTTAATGTAATTAAAATGTTTTCCTTATGAATGAATTTTTATATGCAAAAATATGTGTTTGGGTGACTTTAGCCCAACTTTTGGGGTGTCTTTAGCCCACATCTTTATACGTTAGAAAATAGTGTTATTGAGTTGCTGTCAACTAAATGTTTGTTTTCCAATGTATTTTTGTTCCAAAAAACTTTTATTAACTTAAACAAATTAATGCAACAGCACTTAATCTTAAGCACTTAAGTGCTGAAGGTGCCCGGAGCGGGTCATGGCTATCAATGGGACGACATTCTCTGCAGAGTCAACCCATAAAACGTGATAAAAAGGAACCAATTTTTGGTTGCTGAACTAAGATTTCATTTAATTTTCACAGGAGGTCCTATGTTATTATTCAAATAAGCCCCCTAATTATTTTTTACTTTGTGAAAAGTCGTTATGCCTACATTAGTTTATTTATTGAAATTAATTCTTATAGGTTGTGCCGACAATTATCTTCCATCCTGAACCCCTATTTTATATACAGAATGAACTATATTGAAAGTAAAATCAGTGTAGGATTGGCCCAAGTCATAAAAGACATGGTTTTTATATGGCGTTTAACGTTTGGGCTAAAGTGACCCCAAGTCAGTGTCAGCTTTAGCCTAATTTTAAATAATTAAAAAAATACATATTTTGAGGTAATCACTATTTTTTATTATGTTAAAATGTTCTATGATAAATGTAAAAAGAGAAACAAAACCCGGTTTAATGGATTTTTAAACGGCATTAAATCTATGCAACAAAATCCAGAAAAAAACTTGAAATTTGGGCCAAAGTGACCCCAGCTGACCGGTATGAAGCGTAAGGTCAAATCACCCAACAAAACCAACTCAAAAAAGCTTGGTGTTACCGGGGGGGGGGTGTTCCCCCATTAAATTCGAACAATTACTTTAACTTTAACTCTCTTGTTTTCATTTTCAGAAATGGGATTTTTATTTTTGAAACAATAAATTATTTAGATAAACTTTGAAGACCATGATAGTTTTATTACAGATTGCCTTTTCTTAAATTTATCCAAGGGAGAAAGTATTTGTCAGTCCACTGATACCGTTTATTTATATAAAAGAATAATTACAGCTGTTTAGATAAACAGAAAACATTCCCTTTAGACATATCCATAATCTAACCTATTTCCCACAGGGAAGTAAATGCTAAAAGTTTTTAAACTTAGAAATCAATCAAAAACGGTCAAAACCAAAAATATTGATGGTAAAATCAATAATTCAGGGTCTAATTCAATCATTAATATTCAATCAAGGGAAGAAAAGGGAGGCGTAATGAAATGCGGGATATTTGGAGTATCGCCTGACTGAAGTGGAAAATGTCGTGTCGTGTAAGAGGCATGCATGACCCTGGGACACAAGTGGAAAATCATTACACCACAAAAACTAATGAAAATCTCTTGCTGCGCCGCGCCGCGTCTTGTAGTGTGCCGCTGGCCATTGTGTGGAACGCCTGCAACTGTGGTGATACTGCCCGTAGCGCCGTCGCGTACGATGATCTACATACTGTATAGGTATTACTTGATCTAATCTCTTCCCCCTCACTGCCCTCACCCACCGGTGTTGCCTGTGCCTCTTTCTATCAAAGCGTTTCTTTACCCCTGCATGTTGGTTATTGGACTGGTAGCACCGCAACTGTAGCGCAGGGATGGAGTAAACGGGTCATACAGATTTGCATTCAAAATTATAAAATGTTAAAAAAATAATAATTCTTGCAATTTATTCTCATGATTAAAAAAAATCATTTATGTTTTAAATTAAAATTTAACACATGCAGTGGTACCCTCCTTACCTATTGTTTTATTGAGAATCATATTTTCCGGCCTTCTTCAAAATTTTTTTAACAAACCCAAAATGTAGGAATCAAAATTTGTAAGATATAGTAAGTTGGGTTGGATAAGAAAAATTGAGAACAAGATTGGATTCCAGAAAATATGAAACTTTGTTATTGAACAAAGTTTCCCAATGTAATGTAAAAATTTTTATAACAAAAATCTAAATAACATAATGAGATACATTCAGTCAGCTTTTAATTAGTAACAGTAAGTGTTTACAGTTTAAATTTGAAAAAGATGCAAAATAAGTAATTGTAATCAATTTCATATTAAAAATACTCCCGTCCCAGTAGACCTGCGTATTCAGCGAATTTTCAAATCAATAATATAATAATAGATGACAAATTCTATCAATATGTCAATAAATATGAGAATTATTTGCTTATTCTCTATAATATTAGCATGGGAAAGAGTGTACAGGTTTGATGCTGGGCGGAACGTTGAAAGTAGGCATTTTGAAAACAAACAATTTTTATTTTGATCATTTATACCAAGTTACATCAACTCTGTCCATAAACAAAGAAGTTTGCCTATTCTTTGTATGATTAACATGGGAAAATAGTATGCAGGTTAGCTGCCATGATAAACACATAACTGTGATTTTTAAGTATAAATGGATAGGCAAGCTCATGAAACTAAATTCTAAGTATAATCAAAAATATTAATTAAGTGAAATAATAATTTTTTTCATATACTCCATAAAATTAGCATTAGGGCCTTAAAATACAATGTACTGTGTTTTGATTTATTAATATCTCGGTAACCCTTGTAGATAGATAAAATTTTAAAAGAACTAAATTGTGTAATTTTTTAACTAATTCTAATGGTAAAAGGTAAAATTGAAATATTTTTTAAATTATTACTTATGAAAAACGCAAACACCCAATTTTGGGGTACAAACCTCCCCCGCAAACTACACATTCAGATTGACCGATATGTCTGGATTACAAACTTGTCTGAGTAAATGTAGAAATACACGTCTCTACCAAATTTGGTTTCGACTGGACCATTTTTACAAGAGTTATTGTGTCCACAGACACATATAACTAATTATATGTATATAATTATATATATATATATATATATATATATATATATATATATATATATATATTAAGTAAAGTTAAAATAATTAACTGAGTATCCTTTACAAACATTATTTTATTTTAACAACATGTTTCAACCTTTAAAGGCCATTTTCAAGTTAATTCAAAATTATAATTCAAATAAACAATATTTAAATCACATATGTTTAAATTAAATAATTTCAATTTAATAGATGTGCAAGTGTTCATGAAGAAGTTAGTTAAAAACTGTTGTATCTATATAAATGTAAAATGTGATTATATGTTTTGTTTGAGTTTTCTGATTTTTTCAAAAATTGGATTGTTTTTTGTTATGTGGCTGTTCAAAATGTTTTGAGGGTCAGTTTTTTGTCCTGAATAAATGTAATAATCTTCTTTTGAATCCATGATGTGTCCTTTAGTTGTGAATTCGAGTATTTCCAGATTTTCTTCCATGTTCTTGTAATTGTGGTTTTTTGATAGTAAGTGTTCTGCAAAATTTGATTTCATGGTGGTTGTGTTGTTGCTTCTGAGTGCTTGAATGTGATCTCTGAATCTTTCTTTGAATGTTCTTCTTGTTTGGCCTATGTAAAAGTTGTTGCAGTCTGAACATTTTAATTTATAAATGCCTGATTGGTTGTATTTATTTTGTTGATGTATTTTATTGTTTGTTTTATTATGTATCATGTTAAATGCATTGTTTTGGGTTTTGTAACTGATTTCATAGTTAGATGTTCTAAATGTTTTTCTTGTTGCCTTGTTTAGTATTGAATTATATGGTAAACTTATGTATTTATTTTTAGGTTTTTGTTCTTTATTTTGTTTGTGTTTGGTTTCCTTTATGTTTCTAATCATTTTGTCAATTATTTTAGAGTTGTATCCATTCTTGACAGCTAGAAATTTAATGGTGTCTTTTTCTTTTTTATAATCTTCTTTGTTCATTGGGATGTGTATGAGTCTATTTACCATGGTTCTGAATCCTGCCATTTTGTATTTCCAGGGATGATGAGATTTAGATGTTATTACAAGGTCTGATTGGGCTGGTTTTCTGTAAATTTTATATTTGTATCTATTATTTTCTTTTCTGATGGTTAAGTCTAGATAATTAATTTCTTTGATTTGGCTTTCTTTTGTAAATTGAATTGTATCTGATAGTGAGTTTAAATATTCTAGTAGATTGTTGCTTTCGCTTAAATTTACTTGAAAAAGACATAATATGTCATCGACATATCTTATCCAATATATCATTTTTTATTTAAATGGGTTTATGTCATTGTTAATTTTATTGACCTCTATGTAGTGCATGTATATATCTGAAAGTAGACCCGTTAAAGGTGAGCCCATGGCTAGACCGTGTATTTGTTTGTAGAATTCAGAGTTGTATTGAAAATAATTTTGCTGTAAACAGTTTTTAGTTAATTTGAATATGTCTCTAATTTCTGAGTTTGATAAAGTTCCACCTTTTTCTAAGTCATTTTTGAGAATGTTCAAGGTTTCGATTGGTGGGATATTTGAATACATATCCTTCACATCAAATGAAATGAAAATGCAATCATTAGGAATTTCAATATCGGAGATTTTACTTACCAATTCCATGTTATTTTTTACGCTATAACTTTCATTCCAGTTTAAATTAATTCTAATCTTATTATTCAAGAATTTACAAAGTTTATAAGTGGGTGAACTTCTAAAATTGACAACTGGTCTAATAGGTATGTTTTCTTTGTGAGTCTTGGGTAGTCCTTTTAAATTTGGTGCTTTAGGGTTAGTTACGTTTAAGTGAGATTTTATTTCTTTAGTGATTGATTTGCTATGTGTTATTAAACTATTAGTCGATTTCAAGTAGTCTTGTGTGGGATCTTTAGGAAGTTTCTGAAATTTGTTACTGCATTAGAAATGAAGTTGCTTACTTTATCGTCGTAATCAGTTTGGTTAATATTCACAGTGGTGTCTCCTTTGTCAGCCTTTATAATCATACAATCATTATCTTTTATTTTTGAAGAGATTGAGTTAACCAATTTTAGATCTTTGTTTGAAGATTTTAATGTACGGTAGTGATTTTTCTCAAGTTCTCATTATTCTTTTCTAATTCGTGTATAAAATTGTATTTCAATGGTTCTCTATTATCTTTTTCTATGTTCCTTATTGAAGCGTCAATGTTAAAAAGATCATTTGTAATATTATTAATTTTGAAATCTAGATTTAAATTATATTTCAATGATGTTCCTAGAAATTTAATTTCTTCTTCAGAAAATTGTATGTCACTTAAGTTTTTTACTTTGGGATAGAATTTTGTAGAGTTTTCTCAAATATTGACATTTGCTGGTTTTTGTTTATCTAGAAGATTTTGTAGTTTTTTTGCCTGGGTTTCTTTTTTCTTTTTTAAGATTGGTTCAATCTATCTATTTATATACAACATTATTCCTTCCAAAGTTTCTGGATGGTATTGGGATGAGACGTTAAATGAAGCTTCATCTTTAAGTCGTTTTGTGTTGTTTAGTTTTGTGTATAAACTGTTTATTTCTTCTTTCATCCAAATTCTTCTTGCTGCTTATATAGCCTTAGTGGTAGCTTTGGATTTGCATTTAGAATGTATTTGAATATAATTTGGAACTACATCATGTTCTAAACAAGTTTTGTTAAACCTTATGTCTTCATAGATGCATTTTGTTTTCAGGATCAGGTATTTGTATCTGTGAACTTCTTTTTGGACGTTAGTCATGATTAAATTTGATCTATATAGTTCACCTTTAAGGATTACTGTTATATTAAGTAAAGTTAAAATAATTAACTGAGTATTCTTGACAAACATTATTTTATTTTAACAACATGTTTCAACCTTTAAAGGCCATTTTCAAGTTAATTCAAAATAATAATCTAATATAAACAATATTTAAATCACATATGTTTAAATTAAATAATTTCAATTTAATAGATATACAAGTGTTCATGAAGAAGTTAGTTAAAAACACTGTTGTATCTATATAAATGTAATAAAATGTGATTAGGGAAGCGGGGGGAATTGGGTGGGTGGGGTAATTGGGTGGTAAAATTTTCAACTATTTATATATTTATTTATTTATTGATATTTTATTGTTTTATTGACATGCTTGGGCAGCCAATCTCTTCAATAGTAAGCCATATTTTTTTCAGATTTGTATCTTAAAACATTTAAAGGTGGGACATAGTTTTAGACACCCTATTCATTTCGCGATTTTAAAAGTAGTATGCAAACTTCGATCATCTATAATTTAAAAAGCTGTAAACTTTTAATACATGTGAAATTTTATTATTTTTCACCGTGAAGTAAATAAAAACGATACAAAAAAACATGTCCAATACCTATTTTCATAATAAAAGCACCTCAAACATTTTTCTTTTTTTTCAAAAATTTTACCACCCAATTACCCCCTTATGGGAAATTGGGTGGTAACTTTTTTAATTGAGCTAATGCAGTATTCTCGATTTAGTTCAGTTAAAATAAGAAATAAAAACAATATTTGGTGAATATAATAATAATTATAATTAATTGAATATAAAGGAAGAGAGAAAGAAGACGAAAAAAGTCACCAAGAGATAGAAGATAGTAAGAAGGCTGCTAATTTCACATCCTCCGAAGAGGAGGGTTTTGATTTTATTTCGGATGAATCTGATGATGATCTTGCACAGTTGATAATTGAAGGTTCAGATGATGAAATTAACTTAGAGATTAATCAACCATCGACATCAGGTGAGCCTATAAAACAGCATACGCCTTCACTCAATCTGAAGAAGGGTGACCAGTGACCATGTTGCTGCCTACTACGACAATCAGTGGTTCATTGAGAAGGTGATCGGGATATCTTCCTTCACCAACCAACCAGGTGCAATAATGTATTATCACCTGAAATGTGCATAGTCCAAGGGAGCAAATAAGTTCATTTGGCCTGAAAAAGTGAATGAAGTTCCAACTCTACTAGAAGACATTTTGTGCCCCAAAACTCTTGAGTTCATGACACATTGAACTCAACACAGAAGACCTAAAAAAGTCACAAAACTATATTATAGTTATTTAGATAGAGACTGCAGTAGCTCAGATTGATCTGATGTTGTACCCCCAGTGAATGGAATTATTTACACAGACTCTCTTGTTTTATATCGCACAGAGAACTGAAAAATCGAGGCTTATTTTCTAAAGTTTTGAGACCATATATCATAGTTTTTACCTAATTGGAAAAATTATTCTCCCTATTTTCTGTTAATACTACTAATGGACTCTTTGTATTGGGAATTTAAAACCTGCAGGTCATAATGATTAGTTGTAATTTACGATCAAAGAAATTCTACGAAGTTTATAAAAACAATGTTTGTCATAGCAAAATTCAGAGTAAAAAAAAATTTTTTTTAGTAAAACCTACTTGAAAATGTTGCTTTTAGTCTTCTTTTTAAGACCCAATTGCCCATCTTTAATTACCATTTAGTCTTATGGGAGTGTTGACCTACCACCCAATTACCCCCATGGGGGTAATTGGGTGGTAAACACATTTTACTTTATTTTATTTATTTTTTGTTAACTATGGGGAAAGTTAAAACCCAAAAAAGATAGGTTTCTGTGTTATAAAATCAGTTAAGTAGGCACTACACAAAAAAAAATAGGAAAAGTGCCCTAAGTAGATACATTTTTTAAACATACCTCCCAATTCCCCCCGCTTACTATATATGTTTTGTTTGAGTTTTCTGATTTTTTCAAAAATTGGATTGTTTTTTGTTATGTGGTTGTTCCAAATGTTTTGAGGGTCAGTTTTTTTTCCTGAATAAATGTAATAATCTTCTTTTGAATCCATGATGTGTCCTTTAGTTGTGAATTCGAGTATTTCCAGATTTTCTTCCATGTTCTTGTAATTGTGGTTTTTTGTTAGTAAGTGTTCTGCAAAATTTGATTTCATGGTGGTTGTGTTGTTGCTTCTGAGTGCTTGAATAATGTGTTCTCTGAATCTTTCTTTGAATTATATGGTAAATTTATGTATTTATTTTTAGGTTTTTGTTTTTTGTAAAATTTTAAGTCTTTTTTACTCTTGGTCTTCTTTTGATAAGCTTGACCATTTAGCAACTACGAGCGCTGGAAGTTTCAGAAATTAGTGTGATCAACTCAAGGAAGCCACCATTGGGATACCACAAACTGTAAGATTTAGAGAAAATATTAAATGGGGGAACATTCCTTAATTTTTTAAGGCAATAAAAAATATTAATTTGGTTTTTTTAAATATGGCCGTCATTTTGGAAGATGGCGGCCATATTTTAAACTTCGCCATTTATAGACTATGAAATTCAAATCAGAAAGTAAGTTTGTTATAGAAGATGAATACATTTTTAATTTGGAAAATAATTTATTATACTGAAAAAAATACTTATTTAACGACCTAAAGTGTCCGCCATCAACATAAATAGATGCGTGCGCTCTCACTTCCAAGTTATTCACGACTCGTGCAAACGTGTTATGGTGGATACTGTGCAAAATGTCCATTACTGAGTTTCGCATTTCTTCCACCGTATCATACCTTTTTGAATAGAGTTTGTCCTTCAAGAATCCCCACAGAAAAAAGGTCTAGTGGAGTTAGGTCGGGGAACCTTGCTGGCCAAGCTACATTTCCATTAGCAGATATTACACTATCTGCAAAGTGACGATTCAGAAAGTTGGTGGCATTTTGATCGTTGTGTGGTGGAGCTCCGTCCTGCTGGAAGATAACTGGCCCTCTTACATGCAGCGGAAAATCTTCGATAGCAGGAAACAAAACATCCTGAGATAGTTGAATGTACCGGGCCCCTGTGAGATGTCCATTGTAAAAATGCACAGCCACGTAACGATTGCCTAATATGGCACACCAACAGTTTATGGAGAACCTAACTTGATGGTTGTACTATCTCACTGCCAAAGGATTTTCTGTTGACCAGTAATGGTTATTCTTTCGGTTGTACATGCCATTATTGGAAAAATTGGTTTCATCTGTCCAAATGATGCTATGTAGGAAGCCAGGGTTGTTGGTAAACTGCTCAGACAGCCAAGCACAAAAGTCAGCCTCCTTCCTTCATCGCCAGGCATTAAGGCTGGTGTAAATTTATAAGTGTGGTAATTGTGTTTGTGGATAATTTTTCGTACTGATCCAAATGACAATTGATAAATTCGTGCAACATTTCTAATGGATTCTTGGAGTGCACCTCAAAGTATGCCAAAATATCTGACTCAACATCTTCTGTCACAACTCTTGGTTTACATTGTCTTTTCGTGGTAAATGATCCATTCAGTCTTAAGTTTTCAACTAGTCTTAGAAACAACTTAAGATTAGGCGCTCTTCTATTCGGGTATCTTTCAGCATATTGCGTCGCTGCCAAGGTACTATTCTTTCTACATTGAAAAAAAACTTTTAATATGTCCAATTTTTCTCCATTAGTAAACTCCATTATTACAATATAAGATGTGACTCAATGCCACAATAAACTATTTATTATGTCACACATTGGAAAAATTGCAACAATAAAACAGCTGATTATTGTCTAGCAGCAGAATCATGTGTTACACACTCACACAAGACATAGAGGTTATGTAATCTAGTTTTGAAATAGTTTAAAATAATTTTGCAGAGCAAAAATTTAGCAAAAAGGGACAGCTTCAGGAGGTTTTGTGGGCGATTTACCTCTATTCCAGAGGGGGCCAGATTGCACAAGACCTTGGTTAGGGACTGTACTTATGGGACAATGTCACTAAAAACCCCGGCGGGGGGCTACACAGAGGATGAGGTTCAACGCACTCTCCTTCTCCTGGAGACGCATTTTCCAGGGTGCAGACCGTTGGGGGGGGGGTGACAACAGAACCAAGAGCAGTTAGATCTCAAAAGGATGACTGGAAAGTGGTTAAAGCAGTCATTTCACCAGGGAGTTTAGAATGGGCCATCAACTCTTTCGAGCCCTTCAAGTCGCTGGGAATAGATAGCATTCTCCCGGCACTACTCCAAGAGGGGAAGAGGGAGATACTGCCCTACCTCTTAGGGGTGATGAGATGTAGTTTAGCAACGGGGTACATACCCTTGAAATGGAGAAGGGCAAGGGTAACCTTCATTCCAAAAGTAGGCAAAAAGGACAATAGTCAACCTAAGTCCTACCGTCTCATAAGTCTAACCTCTTTTCTGTTGAAAACAATGGAAAAGATGGTGGACAACCACATAAGGGCAGAAGTGCTGAGGGATTACCCTCTACATCAGCAACAGCACGCATATCGTGCGGGAAGATCAACAGATACTGCCCTATATGAGCTGACAAAAGTGATCAGGCAAGCACTGGACGGGAAAGAGACCGTTTTATGTGCCTTCCTGGACATAACAGGAGCCTTTGATAACACCTCTCATTTATCAATAGAGGGGGTACTGGAAGGTAGAGGGGTTGACAAGACCACAACCCGTTGGATTAGGAATATGCTGTCCACAAGAACGGTGGAAACACACATAGGAAATAGAATTATTCAAATGGGTACAGTGAGGGGGTGCCCTCAGGGTGGGGTATTATCACCCCTCCTTTGGAGTCTGGTAGTCGATGAGCTTCTTGGGAAACTAACCAGGAAGGGCTTGCGATGCATCGGATATGCAGATGATGTGGTCATCATCGCAAGAGGGAGGTTCGAAAACACTCTCTGCGATCTAATTCAGGGGGGGCTTGACTGTACAGAGGCTTGGTGTGAGTCTGTGGGCTGTCAGTCAACCATAAGAAGACATCACTTGTGCCTTTCACAAGAAAGAGGAGACTTGAGCATCTGAAGACCATCAGGCTTGGGGGGAAGGAGCTTGAGTGGAAATCAGAAGTAAAATTTGTAGGGTTAATACTAGATAAGAAACTTATGTGGAATAGACACATAGAGGAGGTGACAAACAGGGCTAGTAATAACCTGATGACATGCAGGAGATATGCTGGGAAGATGTGGGGTTGTAACCCATATATACTAAGAAGTATGTATACCCTGTTAGTGAGGCCTATCATTACGTATGGGTGCGTTGTCTGGGCTGGTAGAACCAAAGTTGAAACAATAAGGAAAGCCCTGGAGAAAGTACAGAGGCTGGCATGCGTTATCATTACAGGAGCTATGAGATCCTGTCCTACTGCTGCCCTGGAGGTGATCTTGAATCTGACACCCCTACACTTTGTGATAGAGAGAGCAGCAAGGGAGACCTTGCTTAGAGTGGAGAAGACTGGCTTTGACACTTCCTCCACAATTCGCGGGGAGCTATTTCCGCCAGGCCTAAAGGACCTGATGAAACAACCAAGGGATTCCATGGTAAGAAAGTATAACTTTGAAAGGAAATTCCATGTGGAGCTAGGAAATAAACTTAGCTGGGACGGGAAGACCCTAAATTCTCTCGGGAATCAGGTCATCAGGTGGTACACTGATGGCTCCAAGACCGAGGAGGGGACTGGTGTAGGGGTTTTTGGTCCCAGGATCAAATACAACGAATCATTGGGGCGTTCCCCCAGCATATTCCAAGCAGAGGTCAAGGCCATAGAAAGGTGTGCACACTTCAACCTAAGCAGAGGATACACGAAAAGGGAGATTGTGATCCTGTCAGATAGCCAGGCTGCCATTGGAGCCTTGAGCTCAGCAGCCTTCAGGTCCAAGATGGTCTGGGACTTTCGGAGCAGTCTAGATCAATTGGGGAAGAACAACAAGTTGCCACTACTTTGGGTACCTGAGCACCAAGGTGTCCAGGGGAATGAAGTAGCAGACAAACTGGCTAGGGTAGGGGCAGCCACCCCCTTTGTTGGACCGGAGCCAGGTTGTGCACTGGAGGACTCCTTTTTCAAAAAGAAATTAAAGGAGGAAGAGAAGGAAGCCAGAGGGAAAGCCTGGACCGTTCATCCGGGATGCCGACAGGCTAAGGAAATGCTTGGAGTGCATAATATAAGAAGGTCTAAGACCATGATCAGGCTTAAGAAAAACGATTTAAGGATACTGACGGGATTTCTAACCGGACATTGTAGGCTCAGGGGTCATCTGAGCAAGATGGGCATTGTCCAAGAGGGTGAATGCCGCTTCTGCCAATCTGGGGAGGAAACACCTAGACACCTATTGGCTGAGCGTGACGCGATAGGTCAGAAGAGAGCCAGAAGCTTGGGAACACACCAGGTGGCGGTGGAGGATTTTCCAAAGTTAGAACCCCTCGTTATACTAAACTTTATTAAGGCATTAGGACTAGAGGGGGTTCTCTAGGCAAGAACTAGAGACTAGTCTGGGGGGCACAATAGATCTCATAGGTCGCGGTGCAATCTTTCCCCTAGATTTTATCAAGTATCAAGTAAGTAGAAACAACTTAAGATTAGGCGCTCTTCTATTCGGGTATCTTTCAGCATATTGCGTTGCTGCCAAGGTACTATTCTTTCTACATCGAAAAAAAACTTTTAATATGTCCAATTTTTCTCCATTAGTAAACTCCATTATTACAATATCAGATGTGACTCAATGCCACAATAAACTATTTATTATGTCACACATTGGAAAATTGCAACAATAAAACAGCTGATTATTTTCTAGCAGCAGAATCATGTGTTACACACTCACACAAGACATAGAGGTTATGTAATCTAGTTTTGAAATAGTTTAAAATAATTTTGGTGTGATAAGGTATTTTAGAAATCAAAAAGTTTGTATTTTTGCATTTTTGTATCTTTTTAATAGTACCTTTATTTCATTGTCATGTTTATTAAAAAATTACTAAGAATAATAAGTCTTTAAACTTTATGAAAAATCAAAACCCATATAAAAATATAGGGGTTTCCGTATGAAATTTCTATCTTTAAATTTTAAAAGTGATATTTTGAAAAACCAAATTAATATTTTAATCGCCTCAATAGTTTTCTCTACATCTTGCAGTTTCCAATACCCCAATTGTGGCCTTTTTGAGCTGATCACGCGAATTTTTGAAACTTTCAGTGCTCCTAGTTGCTAAACAGTCAAGCTTATCAAAAGAAGACCAAGAGTAAAAAAGTCTTAAAATTTCATGTTAAATCCAAATCCATAATAAAAAACAGGAGTTTCCATTAGAAATTTCGAAGTTGACCGCCATTTTCCAAAATGGCGGCCATATTTTGAAAAACAAAATTAATATTTTTATCGACTTAAAAAATTAAGGAATGTTCCTCATTTAATGTTTTCTCTAAATCTTACAGTTTGTGATATGCCAATTGTGGCTTCCTTGAGTTGATCAGGCGAATTTCTGAAACTTTCAGTGCTCCTAGTTGCTAAACGGTCAAGCTTATCAAAAGAAGACCAAGAGTAAAATAGTCTTAAAATTTCATGTTAAATCCAAATCCATAATAAAAAACAGGGGTTTCCATTAGAAATTTTGAAGTTGACCGCCATTTTCCAAAATAGCGGCCATATTTTGAAAAACGAAATTAATATTTTTTACTGTCTTAAAAAATTAAGGAATGTTCCCCATTTAATGTTTTCTCTAAATATTACAGTTTCCGATATCCCAATGGTGGCCTCCTTGAGTTGATCACCCTGTATATTATATATATACTGTATTACATGATATTATGACCTTTTTTTGTTGACAAAAAATATCCACTTATCAATTGAACGCAATAAGAAACCTCTTCTGATTTTTATCGATTTAGCCAAAGCATTTGACACCGTAGATAGAGAACTATTATTAAAAAAGCTTGAACACATTGGGTTAAGAGGTATGTCACTAAATTGGTTCAGGTCTTATCTAAGCAATCGGTTTCAAATAGTTTCAATTAATGGACACGTCAGTTCTACTAATAAGATTGACTACGGAGTTTTGCAAGGAAGTTCGCTTGGTCCCTTACTCTTTTTGTTATACATTAATAATCTTGGAAGATTAAGACTACCAAATGGACGGATCTTCCTTTATGCGGATGACACTGCATTGTTATTCGAAGGTGACAGCTGGGAGGGGGTATTCCGTCTGGCGGAGCGGGGCCTGCTCACGGTCAAGCGTTGGTTTGATCAAAGTCGGCTCACTATAAATTTGTCAAAGACAAAATGTTTGCCAATCTCTTTACGGGCCGACCACGATCCTCCCAACATCGAGTTGCGCTTGCACTCATGTGATGGCCAGCGAGTGTGTACGTCTTGTGAGCGAGTGGAGGTTGTGTCCCATTTTAAATATTTGGGGGTTATATTTGATAATCGCTTGAAGTGGACCTACCATATTGAATATCTAAACAATAAATTAAGAAAATTCATCTTCAATTTCATCACTTAATAACATTCTTGCTCCTGACCTCTTACGGACAGTCTACCATGCATATATACAGTCCTTGTTGCAATATGGAATCATAGCCTGGGGTGGCTGCTACCAGAGTATCCTTTCCCCGCTAGAAATTACACAAAAATCTATAATTAAAGCAGCCCTGCAAAAAAATCGTTTCTATCCCACAGATTTAATTTTTGATGAATTTAAAGATTTTAATATTCCCCAACTTTACATCCGAACCTTAATCTCTTACATATTTAAAAACAGAAACAGCCTGTTTGAGGAAATTACTCACCCATATCTAACTCGGACATCTGCAAATATTGAAATAAACCCACCTAAATTGATTAAAACCATCACCGCAACATCGTCTCATTACATTATCAACTTTGTTTATTCAAAACTTCCTGACCACCTCAAAAATCCGCACCTTTGCAGTTTTCTCACCTACAAAAAAAAAGTTAACCTTTGGTTATCAACAATTGGTAGGAATGAAGTTAAAAAATATTTCTCCTCGCAGTATAGATGAATATTGGTGCGTGACAGGTGTGTGTGTGTGTGCGCGCGTGTGTGTGTGTGTGTGTGTGTGTGTATGTGTTTGTGTGTGTGCGTGTGTGTGCGTGTGTGTGTGTGTGTGTGTGTGTGTGCGTGTGTGTTTGTGTGTGTGCGCGTGTAGTGTTTCTGTTTGAATTATTCTCCAATCATGCTAATAATCATAGAGTTAGGGCTTGCCGGTCATCTTCTCATGCACTGCTCCCATGATCAGCTATCTTTTATTTATAACATAAGTTTTTTTTCCCCAGTAGTATATTTTATTTTACTGGTACCTTGTATAAGTCGGTAATCTAAATACTTTTATGTATTCCCTGACTGTAGAACTCGTCCCGCACACACAGGCTTCTGCCCATGTGGGGGACTATATTTCATGTATTTTTCCTAAGACCAGTTTGTATATATTTTTCTTTCTGAAATAAACAGTTTTCATTTCATTTCATTTCATTTCATATATATATATATAACATTTTTAATGACTATTATTTTCGGCCTTTACGCACTTTAATACTAAAAAAATATGGTCCCAGGCTTAAGTCTTGCCATAAGACCTACGGTAATAGCTTCTTGCCTGTGAGAAATTCACTAAAATTTTAACGTCTATTGTTTTTGATTTTTGAGCACCTCAAAATGAAAAAATAACATGGTCCCGGGCTTGAGTCTTGCCATGAGACCCACGGTAATAGCTTAGTCCCTATGGGAAATTCGCTAAAAACTCATGTTTATCTGAATCAGAAAATTGAGTTGCCATGGTATGTTGTAGGACCCCGGACATGTCTCCTCTCAACAACTCGGTCCACCCAATGGATTCGACGCTCCCTCTCCAGCCTCCCAAGCCAACAGGCTGCTGCGGCCAGCTATGCAACCAGTTATGCTGCCGATCACTGGGCAAGGTAGTACTCCAGGAGACAAATGTACATAATTATTGAACTTATCCAGGAATTAATTGGTGGAATATACAAGTTTGAGTTTATTTTTCATTAGAAATCCAATTATATAACTTATACTTATACTTATAACTTATACATCCATATAACTTTCAACACTTCCACAAATTCCATTGATTAAAGTGATGAAATGGATTGAAAGAAGCGCCAGTTCAGACCTCTCAGAGTAAAAATTGTTTTTCCTCCTTAATCTGAGGCGTATTCTCACAAGTATAGACTACCATGTTTCTCAATAGGGTACTTATTTGTTGATGGATCACAAAGTGTCACTATTCCATAGGCTATATTCCTTTAGCATAACATGTACATACTGGGTATCCCAGAAAGAAACCGAAAGAAAATAGAAGAAGGCTAATTGCAGATAAGACTACCTGGTAGTAGATTTTAGAGAAATTAGTTTTAAAAGATTATATCATCCAGATGTAGATCTCTCTCTGGCTCTGGTACTAAACTAAACCTTCATATCTGTAGGGACTCAACAGCAACATTGTTGTACTTTTTTCGAGAGCAGAGTTTTTTTGGGGGGGATTATTTCTGTATTAATTTTGTAAGTCTATGTTTATACTGACTATGACCTATGTCTATGTTATATTTACACATATTTTGATTTATTTTTAATATTCCAAGAGGAATATATCCCGATAACCTCTGCTGGATACCCAGGAAAATAAAATTTTTCCTTACCCCTGAACAGCAGAGTAATGGTATGTTTTTTTTATTTCCTTATGGATATTATCTTTCAGCTGATGGACCATAGCAGGAGGGTTAACCCACAAATGGTCAAAAGGTGAGCGCAGCGCTCACTTTCCATTTTCTATTTCTACAAAATATGTTAGCTGTTCTTTGGAGTGTCAGTAGAAGGGGAGGTATGTGACCTTCAGTCTGTCTCACACTTTTGTTTTGTGACGAGTTACAGTGCATTAAGCTTGACTGGTACAACTAAAAATGGCCTTTTATTTAGTAATAAATTATGTTTTTGTATATATCTATTTTTTATAATACACTGAATATTACAAAATGTCTTTTTAATAGCGTCCTATTTAAGTTAGTTCAGTTAAATTAATTTATAAAATGGTTTATAGTTTGACAGTTTTTTATAGATTTTTATTGTGAAATTAGATATTTTTAGTTTTTTTATATAGTTAAAGGTTAGAAAATAATTAAACAAAAGTAGTATGATACAATTTGTTTGAAATTCGTGAAATATAAATCAGTAAAAAGGCGTTTAAAAAAGGTGAGCTCCCCCCTCGACCACCGCGTAACTCATGTGACCTCAACCAACGGCGAATTAAAGAAATAAATAGCCCAATTTTTAGATACCCCACAAAAATTTATAGTGGAGTTAAATTAGGTAATCTCGGAGGAAAGTTAATTTTACCTAATTAGGAGATAAATGACTGTGCCAGAAAATGCCCCCTGTAGTAGTCATGGAGCCATGGATTTGCTGTCAATGTATTAATAAAACATAACAATGTGGTTTTACATTGATAATTTTATATGATACAGTTTTAGGTAATGGACATGGGTACAAGATATGTAGTTTGTCTTTTATAATCCACTAGCTGACCCAGCGAACTTCGTAACGCCTCACAGTAAACTCATGTTAACTTTAAGATTGGCCATGTTCTGAAGTCGAATAGCAATAAGGCTTCATTGTGAAAGGTTATATATTCTGGGTCGCGGCATAGTGAATAACAATAACAAAACGATAAAACATATTAATAACATTCCCATAAAACAAATAAATCTGAGTGGATTAGTTCAAAATTTTCAAATCCAATCCAAACCCAAACCAAACTTAACTGTAATATGGATATACAACAGCTGATCATTATAATAAACGTAGTAATATAAATGTTTTAATTATCATATAAACAGATTATTTTAATCAGACAGAAAATGAAAATATAAATACATAATCCCCCAAAACCGTAACCTATTAACGTAGTGAATAAAGCTGTTCATTTTTACAGTACACATTTACTTCATAGTTTAACATTAATGAATGATTCAGATGGCTTTGGATAGTAAAGCTAATGGAAAGTAAACCAATCAGCTGTAGCTAAGAAATCAAAAATGTTTTCACTATAGACAATTTGTAAACAAACTTACTCTCCATAAGGTTAACATTAGAAATTTAAAACGCCATAAAATGGAAACTTATGGGGTTTTCGAAAATATTTTTTCACTAAAACCTTCCCGGACACATATAGAGCAACTTCCTAAAATTTCATGGCGATCGGATGAGTAGTTTGGCAACGCATAAAGGACATACAGACATACATTCAATTTTATATATAGAGATAAGATCAAAATTTTAGTTCCATAAGAAAATATTTTATATCCTATCACTCTCAAACTTGGTAACAAATGGATGTAATGAAAAATTCAGCATAATAATATACAATATGTTGTTCTATAATAGCTTACAATTCTATAATAACTGTACTATACTAAACTAACAGATCTAATGTTGGCAACAAAAATGTTATGATAAATATATTTAAATACATATACTACAGTACCGGTATAAATTGTTTTATTCATATATAATATAGTATAGAACCTTGTATGTACTTATGTTGTCTGGCCTCATGGTGTCATATACAGTTTACAACATGCTTCAGACTTGCCTCTAGCACCCCAAAAACCGAACCAGGATCATTCCATTTAACACAAATAATTATTCTTCCCAGCTTCCATTGTCCAGCTCCATACTCCCTTTAATATTTAAACCTTCTACCTTACTGGTATACAGTACTTATATATATAGCATTGCTGCAAAAGAATTGTTATATAGTTATATTATTTTAAGGTTTGTTGCTGCATAAAATCTCCAAACTGCTGCAGCAAGATTGGTCATGGACTGGGAGCTCTTTGTAGCAAACTAAATTGCTGCAAGAAGCTATATTGCAGTGGTTGCTGTGGAAAGACTGACAAACCTAAGTTAAAGCCTTCAAAACAGAGGTTGGTCATTACTAGTTTTGAGAAACTGAGATTTTTTATCCAATCCATAAATAATTTCCATTTCATAAAATTCAATTTTTTAAAATTTAATATATTTTTTTAATTTTGTCTGGAATACCAGGATTTTATTAGATTTTTGGTTTGTACTGAATGTTCTTTTCATATATGTATATTTTTTGTTTCAAATTACAAAGTTTGTAAAATTAATTCAAATCAACAAATACTATTTGATTAGGTTTGTTTTAGTGATAAAGATATCTATCTATTTTAAATAATCTAAATATTAATATTCTAATACAAATTCAAATATAATACAAATAAAATCTAATAATAATACAAATTTTAGTATTATTTATATTACTAGCAATAAGCCCGTCCTTTGTACGGGTTGTAGGATTCAGTTTTAAGAAGAAAGATCATCATACCAAAATGTAAACCTAAAATCCTAAACATATCAATACAAAGAAAATAAATCAATACCGTTTTATTATTTAGTATTACTTTACAATTAAATAGATTAGAATATTTATACTATTATTATTATTAGTTATACGTTAAAATAACTTTTTAATATAGTATGATTTCAAAATGGGTTTAAATCAATGACCAATCGGAAATCAATGGGTTTAAACTAAATAATATTGGTTTGACAGCTGTTTGTTTTTCTTTCTATTAAATCTTAAAACTACAGACAGCTGATTATTAGGAGTAGATTATTCATTCAAAACTGAGCAAAATGCATATTGGTCGCATTTTGCATTTTGCATAAAAAGGGGATTTTTAAATGCTCGTTATTTACCGATATATATTTATCTTCTTGTTTAAGGTAAGGAGGGCTACTATTATAATTGTTACTAATGTAAAAAACATTTAAAAACACAGTACCCATTTTTTATTCGAATAAAAAAAGGGTACTGTGTTTTTAAATGTTTTTTACATTAGTAACAAATATATATATATATATAAGTATATATATATATATATATATATATATATATATCATCTTCTAGATAAAAAAAAACAGCAAATATATATAAATAAATAAATATATATATATATATATATATATATATATATAAAATGAAAATGAGTAAATAGAGAGAATGACTGTACATATAAAATAAGCTGTCAGATTTACAGTTTAGGTAAAACATTTTTATTATTTCTACATTTTTATAAGGGTTATTATATTAATAAATACACAATAAATGTTGCTTGTAGGATTTAATGAACAAAATAATGGGGTAGGGGCCCATGTCTTTCTAATGGAATGAATGAATAGTTTGGTTAGTAAATTTTTTAAATAATAATGGTGTTTTAGTAATATTCAATTTTTATCAGAGTTATGGCCAAAGTAGCAAAAACGTCACACTCATAGCCTTATTTCCGAGCTTTTCAAATTTTACCTTTGTGTCACTTATATATTTATAAAGTTTTAAGATTATTTTTTATTAGAAGTACCTAATAACTCTTTTCAGCTATCAGTTAGTAGATATGATTTGAGAAAACAGTTGTCGGTACCAGTTCCTCGATCAAAGCTAAGAATCCATCAACAGTTCTATTCTTGCAGTGCTCCGAGACTTTTTAATATGATAGCTTTTAGAATCACTAAAAAACAGAATTTAAAAACCTTCAGATTTTACTTAAAGAAATTTCTTATGAACTATGAATGTGTTGAGGAATTCTTTGATATCATAGTTTGATATCGATGATGAATATATTAGCAATAAATAATTTAATAATATGTAGTAAGGCCTATAGTGGTAGATATATGAAATGAGTAATGTTTGCCTTTTGGATTTTGTTCATTAAATGAGTTCTTAGCTGTAATTTTTTGTTATACTGTTAAGTTGCATTGTGAAATTAAGGTGGGATTTTGTCACACGTGACTCTCAGTTAAATTTGTTATTTGTTGTGAGGGAGGTTCCATCTCAGGTTTTCCTAAGGAACCCCTACATTTTTCATTGGATATGTAATCTATTCATTTATATATTTTGTTTAACATGTTTATATTTTGTTTCTAGTTAGTGCAAAATGTGTTGAATGATATTGTTAAGCGTATTTTACTCATGTATTATCCAGGGGTGCCCACCCCCCCAAGCTTCATGAAGCACCCCCCCCCCAAACTTAGAACCAGCCCCCCCATGTAAGTTGGCACCCCGTACCATAAACAAAGGTGTAAATAATACTCGTAAGCACCCTTTATTTTATCTAAAACTAAAAGAAGATTTTTTAAACAGGGTTCCATCTTGCTTTGTCGCTGCATTTAAACTCAATAACTTTATATTTCACTTCCAACTGTTGTCTGTTGTCATACGACAGACACAAGCCACCACGACCCCCGAAGATAACCGAATACTTCCGAAACTCGCCAGACCTTCCGCTGCCGCCACAATCTTGGACAATATTCGAGCACTGTCATTGCCATTTATTTATTTTGAGATAGAAAAACAAACTATGTTTAAATTAATACTACGTTCTTATTATTTACGTTCTATCTAGTGATGAAATATATTTTTCAATATCATCACGTTAAACACCGTTAAAATCCGTTTTACCACCCCTTCAAAAAAATTGTTTAGAACCCCCCCAAGAATTTCAATGACGCAGTCTGGTCATATACAAATACATTATTGTGGTAACAATACTTTTATTATTTCTACTTAAAATGGTACATATACATAGATTTATATATCAAAATAAGGCTTTAATTATTGTTAGGATGTGTATTAGGACCTTGCGGCGTTTGACTTATGTGGTTGAAGTCATGATTTTACATTGAATAAACACTTGAAATGAAAGAAATAACTGTGGTCTGTGATATATTATGATTTTATTAAAGAAAAACATTTTTTCACCATTTTGTTTGTTTACATTTTGATTTTGTTTATAAAATAAAACATGTGTTTGTTTATACTCTTTTAGCATCCTCATTGATCATATACACAAATACAACATCATCACACAAATACATCATATACACATATACACAAAAAACACTGAAAACTTATAAACACATTAAAGTCAGTCTTCTTGTACATGTAGGTCTAAAGCATAATGGACCGTTGAACTCTGTCGTCAGTAAATAGAGGCATCTATCACAGTAGAGGCATTTATCACAGAGATCATTTTCAGCTGAATCAGCACCACTCCAGAAATCATGTATTTATAATCCGCAGTTACCTCTGACCAGCTCCCTCTTCTGGTTGGCTTCCATTTTATCAGCATCTAAAAGAATAGACACATTGTTAATAGGGGAAGTTCTACGAAAAAGACACTCCAAACTTGCTTACAACAACCATTAGACAAAGTGTTAGGGAGCACCATGACCCTATCGCCATTACCCCACTGAGACATACTGGTGCTAACTTAATTGCTTGACTTGTTAAAATGCCATCATCTCATCATCATTAAGACAGAACCATTGAATTTTTTAATACTACACATGAAATTAAATCCAGATATGTACACTACTAAATTATGATATAGAACTTTTGTAAGTGATCATATTGAGTACTCATATTGAAAATACCCCCGCCGCAGCAGACCTGCGTACTCAGCGAATTTCCAAATCAATAATATAATAATAATAATATATGACAAGTTTGGTCAAAATCTGTCGATAAACATGAGAATTTTTGCCTATTCTCCATAAGATTAAAATGGGAAAGAGTGAGTAGGTTTGCTGCTGTGAGGAACACTGAAAGTAGCCATTTATACCATCAAAAATTTTATTTTTAACATTTATACCAACTTTCATCAACATCTGTCCATAAATATAGGAGTTTGCCTAATCTCCATATGATTAACATGGGAAAAGAGTATGCAGGTTTGCTGCCATGATAAACACATAAACTATGATTTTTTAGCACAAATGTATGGATCTCAACCACATGAAGCTAAATATGTTTCATCCAAAAATATTTGATAATAAGTGAAAAATTAATTTTTTTTAATCCTCCATAAGATTAACATTGGAGCCTCAAAAATACAACGTACTGTGTTTAGATTTTTTAATATCTCGGTAACCGTTGAAGATAGAGAAAAACTTTAAGTAACTTAATTGTGTAGTTTTTTAAGCTGAATGCAATGGTGAAATATAAAATTAGAAATTTTTAGAAACTACTTGTGAAAAACGCAAAAAACCCCATTTTGGGGTACAAAACCCCCCAAACTACCCGTTCCCATTGACCGATATGTCTGGTTTACGAACTCGTCCGAGCAGTTGTAGGAATACACGTCTCTACTAAATTTGGTCTCGATCGGAACATTTTTACGCGAGTTATCGTGCTAACAGACACATATATATATACATATATACATATATACATATATACATATATACATATATATATATATATAAAAATTTTAACGACTATTGTTTTTGGTCTCTGGGCACCTAAAGAAGAAAAAATAACATGGTCGCGGGCTTAACTCTTGCCATGAGACCTACGGTAATAGCTTCTTCCCTATGGGAAATTCGCTAAAATAAAAATGTTTTACCTAAACTGTAAATCTGACAGCTTATTTTATATGTACAGTCATTCTCTCTATTCACTCATTTTCTATATATATTTTATATTTTTCTATTATATATATTTTATATATATATATATATATATATATATATATAGAATAAAAATGAGTACCAGCAAATATATATAAATATATAATACACATAAATCTACATATAAATCTTCTGTACGTGTGTTTGTAATTAAACTCCTAAACGGCTGGACTGATACTGATGAAATTTTATTGTTTTTAAGGGGGTTTGTGAATGGTTTAGATTCACAATTCGATCAACTAGATAATGTTTTAACAATGAATATGTTAATTTATAAATTGTTGTTAATGCGCTGCAGTCGTGTCAGATATTCAAAAGTATATTTAAGTTTCAGTTGCACCTGGTAGATGGTGCTGAGATCAGATTTTAAGATAGCTTAAATATAATCAAACCAATGGAGACCACAGACTTCATGTGTATGGTGTGTAGTGTCGAAACATTCATACTGCAGACCCCAAAACAGTCTTATATTGTTACAGCTTATTTCTCAAAGTTTACATTTAAAACGTGGGACGGGCCAACGTCTGTCGGGTACGCTAGTATTCTCTAAAATTAGATCAATAACCACTAGAAAACTTAATTCACATTTGCAGAACAATGTGAGTGTAATAGGGGACTGATATGAATCACAAAATTAGTTCCTCTATATCAATAGCGCAAGTACTACCAGAGCATATAAAAACAAACTAAATGGCAAGCAGAATACCTATCAGGGCTACCAACCGACTGGGGCTACCACCCGACCAGGAAATACATCCCGGCCATAATATAATTGTGGCACGATTTTGATGTAGTCTTGTTACTGACTTTATAGTCAGTAACAAGACATATGAATAACAGCCTTATGGCTGTTATGTTCCTTAGACAGAACTGTTAATTAATATCCTAACAGCAAATGGAAAAAAACTTAAAATGAGGTTATAAAAAAAGTAAGGAAACTGAAAAAAGGGACTTTTAGTTTGACATGGAATCCAAACCATTTTTGCCCCTAAATAACAATCTGGTCTGATTGTGAGAATGGTCTATGCGAATTAACATAGTATTCAATAATGTGAGCGGTAATCTACACAGGAGAACACTTCACCCACCGACCATCGCTACAACTAGCAATAATTCGTGACCTCCAAGTAGCTGCATTATAGGGCGACACCACCGTCCCAGTCAGATGGGAATATTTAACCATACAGAGCTAACTTTGTATATTAAGTATATATGCCCCCCTACCAACAATGTAAAGATGTATATTTTCCCGTGTTTCAAAACTTTTGTGTGTTTATTGTCTCTAAAACTATGCACCTGTAATTCTCTACAAGAAATGTACAGATAATGTTCATTAACCACAACAATCTTAAATGTAAATGTAATTTCATTAATATGAGCATTAAAATTTGAAAATATTTTTATGTTTCATTTGGACCAAAAGATTAAGTTTTGTTGAGGAATCCTATTATTTAGGCTGCATTTATATTGGAACGACCACCCATTATATGTCTCAAACATTTTTCTGTAGATAAAAAAATAAATGAAAATTTAGGAGCTTGGTAATATGGTGAAGAGAATTGTTTGTGGCAGAAGCAGACTACGAGACTGCCTATCACGTCTCAACTGCTTCCGATGCTGCAAGTCACAGCCCCAACCATCACTTGACGAGGAGAAAAGTGGAGGATGTTGTGCTGGCTGCAGATATCACTCCTGCACGTGCTTCAGGTACTGTAGCTATGCAAACATCAACAATGTCCTTAATGTCACTACTTACTTATCTTCTTTATCTCCTTTAGAAGTATAGGGTATCTAGAAAGCTTTCCAACTGTCTATATCTTCAGAAAGTTTTCTTGAAGTACTTTTCTTGATTCATTTTCTATTTCCTCTATCCGAATTGTTGGGTTCTACCTCTTTTTATAGCAAGTAGCAGATTCCAATCAAGTGACTTCTCTACTGCATCATCTGACTTTTTTAACATGTTTCTTAACCCCTTCCATTTTCTCTCGCTGTTCTGCAGTTTTATTTTTGGTAGACTTGTGACTAAAATTTTTCATTTGAAATAGTCTCAATGAGTATATTTATACTATGGGGCAGGCAAGTTGAGAAACATTGTACCTGAGACTTTATTGGGTTTGTAAACTTCCATGTCCCACTAGTATACAACAAACAGACTTTAGGTTAGAGTTGATATAGTGTGGTTCCTCCAGATGGGGTACACCTGGGAAAAACACAACATTAGTAAGGGCTTTCTTGATACAAGCTTTCACTCCACCTCTCAACTTCCCAAGACGATGTAAACGTATCTACCTCTTCTATGTCTTCACCTGTAACAGTTTTTCTATTTTCAGTATTTTTACTCTCATTATTTAATTTTCACATTGTTAATACTAAGACCTGTTGATTCATCTGCCTCTTTGAATAAATTTTATTTAAAGTGTCAGGTCTTCTCTGGACAAAGGTACAATCCCTGTATCCTGCTTGATATAGACTGTAATTCAAATATCTTTTAGCGAATTTCCCATAGGGAAGAAGCTATTACCGTAGGTCTCATGGCAAGAGTTAAGCCCGAGACCATGTTATTTTTTCTTCTTTAGGTACCCAGAGACCAAAAACAATAGTCGTTAAAATTTATATATATATATATATGTGTGTGTGTGTGTGTCTGTGAACACGATAACTCTCGTAAAAATGGTCCGATCAAGACCAAATTTGGTAGAGACGTGTATTCCTACAAATGCTCGGACGAGTTCGTAAACCAGACATATCGGTCAATGGGAACGGGTAGTTTGGGGGGGTTTTGTACCCCAAAATGGGGTTTTTTGCGTTTTTCACATGTAATTTTGAAAAATTTCTAATTTTATATTTTGCCATTGGAATCAGCTTAAAAAAATACACAATTAAGTTCCTTAACGTTTTTCTCTATCTTCAACGGTTACTGAGATATGAAAAAATCTAAACACAGTACGTTGTATTTTGAGGCTCAAATGTTAATCTTATGGAGGATTAGGAAAAATTAATTTTTCACTTATTATTTAATATTTTTGGATGAAACTTGATATTTAGCTTCATGTGGTTGAGATCCATACATTTGTGCTAAAAAATCATAGTTTATGTGTTTATCATGGCAGCAAACCTGCATACTCTTTTCCCATGTTAATCATATAGAGATTAGGCAAACTCCTTTATTTATGGACAGATGTTGATGAAAGTAGGTATAAATGTTAAAAATAAAATTTTTGATGGTATAAATGGCTACTTTCAGTGTTCCTCACAGCAGAAAACCTACTCACTCTTTCCCATTTTAATCTTATGGAGAATAGGCAAATAATTCTCATGTTTATCGACAGATTTTGACCAAACTTGTCATATATTATTATTATATTATTGTTTTGGAAATTCGCTGAGTACGCAGGTCTGCTGCGACGGGGGTATTTTCAATATTTTGTGTACAGTATAGGTTTTCTGCTTCTGAGTGTTTTACAATTTTTAATTGACAATTTTATTCATTGGATACAAAATGAATAAATACTAATATTTAATCTGATTTAATTTAATTTGACATGACTTTCAATGTTATTTTATCTGCTCGTCTCCCCCCTTTGAATAAACCTGCCACATGAAACTAATTCCCTATTAGCAAAAGTGGATATTAGATTAGATTAGATTAGATGATATGTCGGTATTTAAAACCAAGTATGAATGAGGATTGAGTGTAAGATGATTGTGGCGCGATCTTGTAGTCTTGTTACTGACTAAGGCTGACATGTTCCTTTAGACAGGACTGTTAATTAATAGCACAACAGCCGATGGCAACTAATGGACCTACAGTTTAACGAAGAATCTGAGCCACGGCCTCTGAATTACAAATTATATATCGTAACCATTAGTAAAAAAACAACCACCCATGAAATTTAAACACGATACATTTATGAAGAACTTGTTTACCCGTCGCAAGTTTTTGCGATTTAAAAAACAAATTAATTAGGTTTAGGTTCGTTAGAAAATTTCTGAAAGGGAAACCTAAAGAGTTATTTGAAGCCAAATGAATTATAAAAATGAGTAAAGGCTATACATTTAGACTTGAGTCATTAAAACTTGAATTAAAAATTGAGGCTGACTAAAGTCATCTTTCACCGGTTAATTTTAACTCCAACTTCTAATTGTAACATGCACAAACAAATTTGAAATATTAAAAAAGCAAAGCAAACAAATCCTTAAAATTGATTCACACATTCAGGGCTAACTTCAACTACAAATTAAAAAATGTTAAATGAGCAACAAATAATAAAGTATTAAATATTAAAAGGTAAAGCAACAAATCAAATCCTTTACAAAATAAGGATTCAACAATACACAATAAGAACCTAGTAGATATGCAACGGATAACAATACAAAATACAGCAATGCTATGGCTTTTGCATGATACACTAAATATATATTCCAGGAGCAATTCTTATATTACACTTATACCTGTATCTCGTACGTAGACTACAAAGAACAATGAGTGAAGATATTGTTATTTTTGGCAAGCATATGATTGGGCTAACCTAGTATTGTATCGTTTCTTTCATTCAAATAAGAAATTTTGGGTCATTTTACTGGTATAGTCACAAAGTATAAAAATTAAAATTAAGTTTGTGTACAGCTTTAGCAAGTACAATATAACTGACCATACGACTAATATTGATACATATGAATATATGATTATTTCAGGATAACATTCCCCTCCCCCCCTTTTAAGTGGATGTAGTTCTTCAAGTAAGCAGGTGGCATGCAGCATTTGTTGCTTCTTCTACTGGCATTTACGGAAATTGTAGTGGTTTAGGTGGGTTGAAGCGAGTTATTGCTAGAGCCTGCTTCTTGAAAAGTTGATCATTTACGGATGGTATTCCAGTGATATATTTGTCAGAAGGAGTTAGCTTTTCTTCTTCTATTCCATCTTCCTGTGGTTTTTGTGACCCACTATATAGAGCTAGATGACACATTGAAACTGTAAATTCTCTCCCGTCTGGGTTTTGGATTTGAGCGTACTCAGGATTAGCTACTAAGAGTGTCACTTTTTCTACCAAATGATCAAATTTTGATATTCAGTTAAATTTGTAGAAGAACTGTACCAGGGTTTTATGAGCACGATGTAGTAGACGAAACGTTAAAGATTATCGCTAGGAAAAGAAAATATTCTTTCACAAGGAAGTGAAGAGCATTTGGTAATATTTCTTCCCAACAAGAGATAGGCAAGCAGTGATATTTAAGAGTTGGTTGAAAAGTCCTCCATATAATTCTATTACAGTATTCGACTTGTCCATTTCCTTTGAGATTGTATGGAGTTGTCCCACCTGTTGCAATACACAAAGTAGTGTGCCACATTTATAATTCTTGAGGCATAAAGCCAGAACCTCTATCCAAATAAATGAATGAAGGAGCACCTAAAATTAAATTTTGATAAAATAAGAGACTGTATAAACCTAAACACAGGCTTTAATTAACTTAACCAGATGGCCGAAGGGTGAGCGCAGAGCTCACTTTTCATTTTAAGTTTTTATCAGCCTGAAACTTGGAGTACTTGTTGTTTAGGGTATCAGTAGTGAAGAAATACAGTAGGGGAGTGGTGGATAATGCGTCGGAGGACCAGGCCTGTCAGCCAATGTTGAAAATAGATAAATATCACTTACTTGTAATATATCTTGTTATATGAAAAAATACGTACAAATGAAAAAAAAACTCACTTTATAGATTGAAAGACAAATTGAAATGTATTATTTGAAGAAAATAACAAATCACAACATTAGTCAACAATAATAATAAGTTAAAAAAAATAAAAACATATGATCATAAAATCAGCTGCAAGATTCAGTTGTCACAACCCACCAGGGAGGTTAAGTGACCTTCAGTCTGTCTCACCTTTGTTTCATTATGAATTACAGTGCAGAAAGTACAAGTAAAAAGGCCTTTAAGGCCTTATAATTTTGTAATAAATTATGTTTATTGTATGTTTTTTTATTATATTACACTGAGTTCTGGCAAAATGTCTTTTTAATAGCGTCCTGTGTTTTGAATAATTAATTAAAAATAGTCAAATTAATTTATAAAAAGTTTATAATTTGAGAGTTCTTCTTTTTTTATTGTGAAATTAATGATTTTTAGTTTTGTTTTTAGTTATAGGTTAGAAAAATAGCTGAACAAAAGGTGCATGATTTTTTTCGAAATCCGTGAAATATAAATCATTAACAAGGCGTTTAAAAAAGTTAGCATGGCGCTCACCCCTTGACCATTCGCGTAATACATGTGACCTCAATCAACATAGGGTTAATTTAACATGGTAAGACAATAAAAAAAGTTAGTAAGACATAAAAAGTGGTAAGACATAAAAAAAGTTAACAGAAAGATAACTGAACATATGACTAATATTGATACATATGAACATATGATTAGTAGAGGCATTAATATTATAATAAGCAATAAAACCACAAATCAGATTGTAGGCTATGTGATTTTTACTTGCAGAACATTGTTCTGCCTTAACCGGGCCTGCTGTCAGCGACTACGGGCTTGCTGCAGATGTACAAGATTTGGTGTCTGTAGGTCTGGAGGGTGCTGTGGACCCACACCTCCACAGCTTGATCGCAGAAAAAGCAGACTGAGTGTTCGCAAGAGTCAGACCAGCATCACGGTGAGTTCTCAAGTATTTCTACAATTGAAGAATATTTTAACCTTTATACTCACCTGATATATTTTGGCTTTTGACACAAAAGAAAGGTTGCAAGTAGGGTTTGAATTTTTAATTGCTCAAAACCTGTATTGACGAGTACAAAAACTAGGGCCAAGCGAAGAATTCAATTTAATAGCAGTAACAAATATTCAAAGTAACACTTATAGCGGAATCCTCAATAAATATTTCTCTGAACACCCTCATCTGTAACTTTGCTCAATCCTTCCTTTACGAGAGTCCTAGAACATCTACATTCACCCAATACATTCGCCTGTTATATGTCTAATGATATTCGTAAATGTAAGATATGGTATACCTTATCTTACACATCATACTTTTATAAGTACAGTACCTGTTCTATAGTATCTAATCAAACCAAAAATTCTTTCTACATACATACAAGAATAGTGTCAATACAACAAAAGTGTTACATACAACAGTATTATGGCAAAGACTGTCAACTGTTAAATTGTACCATTTACAAAAAGGAATTTAGGAATATACAGTAGAATAAAATTAAAGTTAAAATTATTACAAACAAGCCAAATAATAAAATACAAATACTACTTTTCAAACAAAATTTATTACCTTTTTTATTTGTGATGGCATAGGTTTTGTACAAATATAATTACAAAAATATTCCTCAATTGAATAGCTGCTCTTTTTCAATAAAATACTTTTTCAAAATATATTGAAAACATGTATTATTAATTTTAGTTTTTATGTTTTGAGGTAAATGGTTAGCACATTTTGATCCCATATGAATTGCCTTTTTGTGAAAAATGCCAGTTTATGTCGAGATAAATTTAGGATCAAAAACGTTATATAGAGCTGTTTAAGAGAGTCAGGCAGCTTTTATAATAAGCTGCCTGACTCTCTTTAACAGCTTCCTCTGGCTAATTTTAAGGTGAGACTATATTCCTGGCTTGTAAACAATCCATATTACTCATAAAAGGATTTTTTTAATTAAGTTTTATGATTAGTTTTATGTAATTGTGACAATGCCTATTTCTTGTTCTGTACTTGATCAACGGCAATAAAACTTCTTGATTCTTGATATATTGGGCTATTTAAAGATAGCATCTCTGTTTCTGGTAACATGGAAGTGATTATCCCAGTGGAAATTTTGTTCATGAAACTGGCTTTTAACACATATCAAACATTCCGGTAAGTATTGGTCATAAATAGTTAGTGTATCTAATTTTGAAAAATGCTGTTTAACTGACTAATTTCTATCTAGTTTAAATGTAATTCTTAAAGCTTTTTTTTAAGTTTCAGAATTTTTTCAAGATTTTGTTTTTAAGTTCCTCCATATATAGCCAATCCATAAGATAAATGTGAATGTAAATGAGCAAAATATATTGATTTTAATGTTTCTAAATAACATAGAAAAGACACCCTTTTTAACACTATAAACCTGATGCAATTTTATACATATTGTACATGACAGTCCCAATTAAGGTGAGAGTGACTATGTTTAATCCTAGAAATTTTGTAACATTGATTTGTTCAATTACATTTTGATTGATATTTAAGGATGTGTTACGTTTTGCTTTATTTTGGGGTGTATAAAAGAGGATATAATTTGTTTTTTTCAGTATTTAAAAATAGACTTTTTTGATAAAAATAAGTTTGAATGTTTTTAGCTTTTCTCTACATGTAATTTTGAGATCTTGGTAGCTTGTGGATGAGGAAATTAAATTAGAGTCATCAGCATATATAACCAATTTGCTTTTAGTGGCGTGGTTATTTTGTATAACTTCAGGTATTGATTGCATATAGCAAATAAACAATAAAGGACCAGTAATTGATCATTGAGGGACTCCATAATTTGTAATTAACCGGTGACGTCCTGGGTGAACTTTTTGTTACACTCAGTCCTGGATGCAGTCTAGCAGACGGACTGTCTGTTATATTTAAGTATTTTATATTAAGTATTTTATATTTAAGTATTTTAATTAAGTATTTTATATTTAAGTATTTTATTTAAGTATTTTATATTTAAGTATGTTATATATAAGTATTTTTTCACTTTTTAAAAAAACATTCGAAACTATTTTTTATTGTTGGAAATTGTTGTATCCACAGCATCTAATAAGGTATTTGAAATGATAACTATGTGAATAATACTAAAGTTTATTGAGTACATATAATAGATATATAAAATTAAAAAAAACATGGTGAAATCTGATGAAGAATGTAAACATTTTCTAAAACCATAAAAACATGATGATAAATATGACAAAATGTTTAGTTTTTGGTATTTTTCCATTCCATAGGATATGATAAATATAAAAAAATAAAGATACCTATAACAATCGTATTAAAATTAAAAGTTATACAGTTGCTTTACAACTAATTTTAACTTATAACATAGATCTACATTCATTGCAAACTTGTATTGTAAACTCAAGGCAAACAGGGTTTTTTACATCAATAGCAATGTAGGCAGTTTTTCTTATCTTCTTCAGATCACATGTGTAGTATGTCTTTCTTTTATTCAGTTTATCACCAACCGTGTCAGGTTTAGGCTCTTCTGCTCCTACTACTAGACAAATGTGTGCTCGAAAGTTCATATGCCAGCCTTGTGTTCTGAAAACATTGCTACAATTGTGGTTTCCAAGTGAATCCAATTCACTTAAAAAAGCATCCTCATACTAGTTTTCAAACATCTCTTCAAAATCCGAGTCCAAAACACATACACGAGACAATGGGCCGGGTCGTGAATCCATCGTGTACCGTCCTGGGTCCGGTCTCACAACATACTGCTTTTAGGGATATATGACCAGTTTAAGGATAATTTAGTTACTAACAAATTTGTCTGGGAGTATTGTATGTGATATGCTGTCAAAATCTTTAGAAAGATCCATAAGGATTCTTAACACTTTTTCCCCCTCATCAATTGAATCGATAATTGTTTCATTAAATTCCAAAAGAGCAGTAGTCACGGATCTCCCCTCAAGGAAACAATTCATTAATTGAAGAGGTTGTTATTTATACGTTGTATTGTGGGGCTCTAATATCAATCAATATTTTTGGATTAAACTTGGTATTTACCTTCATGTTGTTGATACCCACCTGTTTATGCTTAAAAATCATAGTTTATGTGTTTATCATGGCAGCAAACCTGGATACTCTTTCCCATGTTAATCTTATGGAGAATAGGCAAATAATTCTCATGTTTATGGACAAATTTTTTTTAAACTTGTCATATATTATTATTATTATATTATTGATTTGGAATTCGCTGAGTACGCAGGTCTACTGTAAATACATGTATATATCTGCTGTATATACATATACAGGGATATATATATATGTCTGTGAACACGATAACTCTCGTAAAAATGGTCCGATTGCGACCAAATTCATATGTAATTTATAAAAATGTTATCTTTTACCATTAGAATCAGCTTAAAAAACTACACAGTTAAGTGTCTTAAATTTTTTCTCTATATCCAACAGTTACCGAGATATTAAAAAATCTAAACATAGTAGGTTGTAAAAATACCCCCGTCGTAGCAGACCTGCGTACTCAGCGAATTTCCAAATCAATAACATTAAAATAATAATATATGACAAGTTTTATCATTATCTGTCAATAAATATAAGTATTATTTACCTACTCTCCATAAGATTAACATGGGAAAGAGTATGCAGGTTTGTTGCTGTGAGGGACACTGAAAGTCGTCATTTCTACCATAAATAATTTGTATCTTAACATTTATACCAGCTTTCATCAACACCTGTCCATAAATAAAGGAGAGTGCCTATTCCATATATGATTAATATGGGAAAAGATATGCAGGTTTGCTGCCATGATAAACACATAAACTATGATTTTTAAGCATAAATGGATAGATCTCAACCAAATGAAGCTAAATATCAAGTTTTATCCAAAAATATTGATTAATATGAGAAATATTAATTTTACCCTGTCCTCCATAAGATTAACATTGGAGCCCCAAAATACAACATACTGTGTTTCGGTAACCGTTGAAGATAAAGAAAAACTTTAAGGAACTTAATTGTGTAGTTTTTAAGTTGATTCTAATGGTGAAATATAAAATTTGAAATTTTTAAAAATTGCACGTGAAAAACACAAAAAACCCCATTTTGGGGTACAAAACCCCCCCAAACTACCTGTTCTTATTGACCGATATGTCTGGTTTACGAACTCGTCCGAGCATTTGTAGGAATACATGTCTCTACCAAATTTGGTCTCGATCGGACCATTTTTACGAGAGTTATCGTGTTCACAGACACAAATATATATATATATACATATATATCTTGATGTTTGTAGAAATGTGTCAAATGACTTAATACAATTATTCAACTTGTTTGATAGAATAAATGAAAAATGAAAATGAAAAGTTTGCGAATTTTCGTTTAATAAATATATAAACGTTTTCAAGCATTTGAAAAAATAGAAATGAGAACAATAAACAATAATAAACAGAGACTAAATAATTAAACAGGTGATTGATTGTCTTAACAGTAAATTTAAAAAAATGCATTTTAAAATGCAACAAAATCATGTGTTCTATATTTAAATTTACTGTTAAGACAATCAATCACCTGTTTAATTATTTAGTCTCTGTTTATTATTGTTTATTGTTCTCATTTCTATTTTTTCAAATGCTTGAAAACGTTTATATATTTATTAAACGAAAATTCGCAAACTTTTCATTTTCATTTTTCATTTATTCTATCAAACAAGTTGAATAATTATATATATATATATATATATATATATATAAATTTTAACGACTATTGTTTTTGGTCTCTGGGCACCTAAAGAAGAAAAAATAACATGGTCCCGGGCTTAACTCTTGCCGTGAGACCTACGGTAATAACTTCTTCCCTATGGGAAATTCGCTAAAAGGTGTGGAATGTAAAGTTATAATGGAAGTTATATGGAATGTAAAGAATGTTATAGAAATGTAAGGTAGAGTAGTCAAGGTGTTTCCAATCTTATATTCCTGTGGTATATAAGATTTTCCCAACAAGAGTGAGAGGATAAAATGCCAGGTGGATAATTCACAAAAAGTCCTTTATTGATCCATAAAAAAATGTCTTGATCAAATTTAAATAAACTGTTTAAGAGGCGGCAGCGCTAACACGCTTGACATGGGATGGGTTTAATTATCTTTTAATTGCTCGTAAAGGAAATTTATTTAAAAAAAATACCAAATACAAAGTATTTCATAGGTCCTTATCAACATATTATATAATAATGTTTTTCAAGTGCATGAACAGTGCTCGAATTAAAAAAAAATATTATGGCTAAGAGCAAATCAAATACAAAAAGTTATCCAATACATTTTATTTATGAATATGTGAAGTTTATTTAGGTCCAAAGTTTGAAATTTTCCACTGATAAACACAAATAATACAACAGAATTAGTTTTGTTAACTCCAGCCAACTGATAAAAAACCTTAGACAAATAGAATTTTAGTAATTTCAGTGTTTAATAAAAACGTGTTTTCTTTTAAAAGTGATATAAAATTTTGAACTAAAATAAATGTTACCTTTTAGCAAGGTATCCCAAAGCTGGATCCTACACTAGTGGAGCATCAGTCCATGATGCGAGGGGCTGTGCCAGTGCTGCCTGTGCCACTAGCCTGGTTTTGCTGCATACTCAACATCTTCCTGCCCGGCTCAGGTACATGACACTGTAATACAGCCCCAATGAGTGAATAATACCCCCGTCGCAACAGACATGCATACTCAGCAAATTTCCAAATCAATAATATAATAATAATATAAGACCAGTTTTATAAAAATTTATCCATAAACATGAGAATTATTTGCCTATTCTCCGTAAGATTAACATGGGAAAGAGTGGTTAGCTGCTGTGAGGAACACTGAAAGTAATCATTCCTACCATAAATAATTTATACATTAACATTTATACCAACTTTCATCAACATCTGTCCATAAATAAAGAGTTTGCCTATTCCCTATATGATTAATATGGGAAAAGAGTATGCAGGTTTGCTGCCATGATAAACACATAAACTATGATTTCTAAGCATAAATGGATAGATCTCAACCACTTGAAGCTAAATATCAAGTTTTATCTAAAAATATTGATTAATATGGGAAATATTAATTTTACCCTTTCCTCCATAAGATTAACATTGGAGCCCCACAATACAACGTACTGTGTTTAGATTTGTTAATAACTCGGTAACCGTTGGATAGAGAAAAACTTTAAGGAACTTAATTGTGTAGATTTTTAAGCTGATTCCAATGGTGAAATATAAAATTAGAAATTTTCAAAAATTGTATGTGAAAAATGCGAGAAAACCCCATTTTGGGATACAAAACCCCCCCAAACTACCCGTTCCCATTGACCGATATGTCTGGTTTATGAACTCGTCCGAGCATTTGTAGGAATACACGTCTCTACCAAATTTGGTCTCGATCGGACCATTTTTACAAAAGTCATCGTGTTCACACACAAATATATATATATTTATACAGGGTGTTCATTAAAGTCGGGGACAAACTTTAAGGGGTGATAGTACTCATCAAAATAAACAAAAAATCACCTGTGACAATTTGTTGAAAAATCATTTGTTTAGCCACTAACCACCATTTTGTATTTTTTACAAAAAACGTTATATATCAGGAACTATTTAAGATACAGAAACCAAACGTTGCACATCTATTTATTGGTCAAAGAGAAAAATAATTTCAAAGTATCATTTAATTTGCTTTTATATTTTCAAAATGGCGGTGGTTAAAAATCTTATAATTAAAATAACAAAAAACCCATTAACTTTATAAAATTTTTACAAGACACAAAAAATATTGCAATTTTAATTTCAAATCGAACGGTACTTTGGTGAACGAAATCCGTCCACGTATAACTGAGAAAATGCACTTTTAATGTTAGAATACAGGGCCCGTGCGCCACCGCGGAGCGGCCGTGGCTAAGAAGCGGAGTTCAGCTTTAAGGCACACAACACGGCTTCTTTGCCACGGCCGCGCCGCGTTGGCGCGTGAGCCCTGTAATAACATTAAACCATTAAAAAAAAAACTTAGCCACTAGCCGCCATTTTGTATTTTTTACAAAAACCTTTATATGTATAAAGTTTTTTGGAACACCCTGTATATGTATATATGCATATATATATATATATATTTATGTGTCTGTGAACACGATAACTCTCGTAAAAATGGTCTGATCGAGACCAAATTTAGACTACGTGTATACAGAATTTAGAGACGTGTATTCCTACAAATGCTCGGACGAGTTCATAAACCAGACATATCGGTCAGTAGATAAAAAACCAGAAACATAAAACAGAATCGGCACGTTTTTCCCATAAGAATGACATGGTGAGCAATTTTGCACATCTAGTTTTGCTCAGTTCAAAATGACCCTTATTCATATCCAATCTACTGCCTGATATTATACAACATCATTTTTATGAAAAATAAAACCACAGCCACCAGGTGCCAGTCCCACTGTTATAAAACGGCCAGATTTTTTGCAAAATAATTTTGGCTTCAAATTTTTCAGAAAAAAGTGTGCTAATCGGGCACCTTGGTGAGATCGGACATAATTAGAAGGTGTTGATATCAAAAAGTTCTTAGTTTCCGAGATATCGGCAATTTTCTAACTTGAAAATCACATGGTAGCATTTATGTCTACAAAGCCTCCTGTCCCTAGAATATCGTTCACCCATAACGTGCGCTGCGGCTCGTGGACTGGCTATAAATAGACCCCCCAGAGAGGAACCCCTCATTCCTTCTGTAATGGCCGCAACATACACACCTCCAGCCTCCAAGGCGCACACCCCTGCACCATTCACATCTTCAATGGTTTGTAAGACTTGTGGAAGCATATTTTCCAATAAACATAATTTAACTCGTCACTATAAACTAAAACACAAGATGAATATTAAGGTTTGCAAAATGTGTTTTTTAGTGCTTAAAAACAAAGATGAATTAAAATCTCACATGAAAATACATAAGAATTATTGTCATTCATGTAAAAAAAATATTATTAGAAATTTTAATCGACACGTTGCTTCCTGCAATAAGAATAAAGTGTTTCTGAAATGCGAATTTTTTTGTGATCGGTAATGAATGAAATCTTAACCTTACTACAAGAGACGCCGTTTCCGATAAAATGGATTTTGGTTAGAAGAGTAAGATTCGTAAAATATTCATCATCCTCAACTGGAAACTTTATTATTGATAAAAGCTGCTCGGCCATGTTTAGAAGTTTAACTAATCTATCCATTGAATAAGATATTTAAAATCACAAACTAATGAAGCTCTATTAAAAATTGAAAACTCAATGACTAAATTTCAAGCTGTTGGAAGCGGTTGGATTTATGATCATACTTTAAAATGGGAACTATTTATATACAAATACGCCCCGGTAAAACCTAAATCATACATTCCCTCTCCATATTACATAAAATCTAATCACGCTGTGTTGAATATTAAGAATTCAGATAACAAATGCTTTCTGTGGGCGGTCTTAGCAACATTACACCCAATACAAAATAACCCCCATCGAGTAACTCACTATTAACCATATCAGAATCAGCTAAATATGAAAAATATTAGTTATCCTGTTAAATTAGCTGATATAGACAAGTTTGAGAAACAAAATAACATAAGCATTAATGTTTTTGGAATAGAGAACAATACTTATATCCAGTGAGAATGACTAAGTCTTACCTTCCTACACATGTCAATCTACTGCTGTTGAAAAAAGGACGTAGGACTCATTACTGTCTAATTCGTGACTTTAACAAATTGTTATTGCGTACAACTAGAGACAATTGCAGGAAACTCTATTGCTATTTGTGTCTTCAAAGGTTTTATACTAAAGACAATCAGGCCCGGATAACCCATAAGGCCATTCATTCATTCATTCATTCGAAGGGGCGGATTTCCCAAGGAGCTTCAGCCGTTGCAGCTTTTTGCGCACCCCTAAAAATTCTCTTTCCTGGAGAATCAGGAATCTTCTAGATGAAGAGACCTGTAAAGCTGCAGCATCCTGTCAACGAGCTCGTCAGGAGGCAGAAAACTACCCCTTACCAAATTGCCCAGAGTGGAGGACCTTACCTCTACCAGCTCTGTACAATCAAAGAGTAGATGATCTGCAGTTTCCTCCTGCAGATAACATTTCCTACACAGAGGGTCGCCGTTGAAGACCCCCATACGTAGTTGGTGCTTCCTCAGATTACCGTGACCAGTGACGATACCTGTGACAAGTTTGGCATCCTTCCTGCCAAGCTTCAGGAACCTCTTTGCAACTTGACGAGAAGGAGAACGAAGATTAAGCTTACTAACTCTATGCAGGGAAAGTTCAGCCCATCTTTTCTTATGACAATCCCTAGCCCAGGAATTGATAGTCTGAAAAACCGCAGCGCGGGAAACACCACAGAAGGGTTGAGGACCACAAAGGGGGGATGATGCAGCCCTATCGGCCAGCCCGTCTGCCACTTCGTAACCATCCACCCCTGCGTGCCCTGGAACCCACTTACTTGATACTTGATAAAATCTAGGGGAAGGATTGCACTGCGACCTATGAGATCTATTGTGCCCCCCAGACTAGTCTCTAGTTCTTGCCTAGAGAACCCCCTCTAGTCCTAATGCCTTAATAAAGTTTAGTATAACGAGGGGTTCTAACTTTGGAAAATCCTCCACCGCCACCTGGTGTGTTCCCAAGCTTCTGGCTCTCTTCTGACCTATCGCGTCACACTCAGCCAATAGGTGTCTAGGTGTTTCCTCCCCAGATTGGCAGAAGCGGCATTCACCCTCTTGGACAATGCCCATCTTGCTCAGATGACCCCTGAGCCTACAATGTCCGGTTAGAAATCCCGTCAGTATCCTTAGATCGTTTTTCTTAAGCCTGATCATGGTCTCAGACCTTCTTATATTATGCACTCCAAGCATTTCCTTAGCCTGTCGGCATCCCGGATGAGCGGTCCAGGCTTTCCCTCTGGCCTCCTTCTCTTCCTCCTTTAATTTATTTTTGAAAAAGGAGTCCTCCAGTGCACAACCTGGCTCCGGTCCAACAAAGGGGGTGGCTGCCCCTACCCTAGCCAGTTTGTCTGCTACTTCATTCCCCTGGACACCTTGGTGCCCAGGTACCCAAAGTAGTGACAACTTGTTGTTCTTCCCCAATTGATCTAGACTGCTCCGACAGTCCCAGACCATCTTGGACCTGAAGGCTGCTGAGCTCAAGGCTCCAATGGCAGCCTGACTATCTGACAGGATCACAATCTCCCTTTTCATGTATCCTCTACTTAGGTTGAAGTGTGCACACCTTTCTATGGCCTTGACCTCTGCTTGGAATATGCTGGGGGAACGCCCCAGTGATTCGTTGTATTTGATCCTGGGACCAAATACCCCTACACCAGTCCCCTCCTCGGTCTTGGAGCCATCAGTGTACCACCTGATGACCTGATTCCCGAGGGAATTAAGGGTTTTCCCGTCCCAGCTAAGTTTATTTCCTAGCTCCACATGGAATTTCCTTTCAAAGTTATACTTCCTTACCATGGAATCCCTTGGTTGTTTCATCAGGTCCTTTAGGCCTGGCGGAAATAGCTCCCCGCGAATTGTGGAGAAAGTGTCAAAGCCAGTCTTCTCCATTCTAAGCAAGGTCTCCCTTGCTGCTCTCTCTACCACAAAGTGTAGGGGTGTGAGATTCAAGATCACCTCCAGGGCAGCAGTAGGACAGGATCTCATAGCTCCTGTAATGATAACGCATGCCAGCCTCTGTACTTTCTCCAGGGCTTTCCTTATAGTTTCAACTTTGGTTCTACCAGCCCAGACAACGCACCCATACGTAATGATAGGCCTCACTAACAGGGTATACATGCTTCTTAGTATATATGGGTTACAACCCCACATCTTCCCCGCATATCTCCTGCATGTCATCAGGTTATTACTAGCCCTGTTTGTCACCTCCTCTATGTGTCTATTCCACATAAGTCTCTTATCTAGTATTAACCCTAGAAATTTCACTTCTGATTTCCATTCAAGCTCCTCCCCCCCAAGCCTGATGGTCTTCAGATGCTCAAGTCTCCTCTTTCTTGTGAAAGGCACAAGTGATGTCTTCTTATGGTTGACTGACAGCCCCACAGACTCACACCAAGCCTCTGTACAGTCAAGCCCCCCCTGAATTAGATCGCAGAGAGTATTTTCGAACCTCCCTCTTGCGATGATGACCACATCATCTGCATATCCGATGCATCGCAAGCCCTTCCTGGTTAGTTTCCCAAGAAGCTCATCGACTACCAGACTCCAAAGGAGGGGTGATAATACCCCCCCTGAGGGCACCCCCTCACCGTGCCCATTTGAATAACTCTATTTCCTACGTGTGTTTCCACCGTTCTTGTTGACAGCATATTCCTAATCCAACGGGTTGTGGTCTTGTCAACCCCTCTACCTTCCAGTACCCCCTCTATTGATAAATGAGAGGTGTTATCAAAGGCCCCTGTTATGTCCAGGAAGGCACATAAAACGGTCTCTTTCCCGTCCAGTGCTTGCCTGATCACTTTTGTCAGCTCATATAGGGCAGTATCTGTTGATCTTCCCGCCCGATATGCGTGCTGTTGCTGATGTGTAGAGGGTAATCCCTCAGCACTTCTGACCTTATGTGGTTGTCCACCATCTTTTCCATTGTTTTCAACAGAAAAGAGGTTAGACTTATGGGACGGTAGGACTTAGGTTGACTATTGTCCTTTTTCCCTACTTTTGGAATGAAGGTTACCCTTGCCCTTCTCCATTTCGAGGGTATGTACCCCGTAGCTAAACTACATCTCATCACCCCTAAGAGGTAGGGCAGTATCTCCCTCTTCCCCTCTTGGAGTAGTGCTGGGAGAATGCTATCTATTCCCGGCGACTTGAAGGGCTCGAAAGAGTTGATGGCCCATTCTAACCTCCCTGGTGAAATGACTGCTTTAGCCACTTTCCAGTCGTCCTTTTGAGATCTAACTGCTCTTGGTTCTATTGTCACCTCCCCCAACGGTCTGCACCCTGGAAAATGTGTCTCCAGGAGAAGGAGAGTGCGTTGAACCTCATCCTCCATGTAGCCCCCCGCCGTGGTATTTAGTGACATTGTCCCATAAGCACAGTCCCTAACCAATGTCTTGTGCAATCTGGCCCCCTCTGGAATAGAGGTAATTTGCCCACAAAACCTCCTGAAGCTGTCCCTTTTTGCTCGCCTTATCTCTTTGTTGTACAGAGTAAGGGCCTTGGAGTACCTTTGCCACCCTCCATCTGTTTTTGCCCTATTGAACAGCCTTCTAGTTTCCACCCTTAGTTCTGATAGTCGGTTGTTCCACCAGGGGACATCCCGACTGGCTGGTTCCTTTTTGACCCGACAGCTAGAGACATATGCGTCCATAATGGCTGTGTTCAGATTCTCCACAGCCTCTTCCACTTCAAAGTTACTAGAAACCTGAGAGCTCAATTGGTCCATATTACAGCCTAATATCGACCTATACTTCTCCCAGTCCGTATTTCTGGGGTTTCTTCCATGGGTAGTGCCCGTGATCGTCCCCACCAGACTAAATTCTATAATCCTATGATCAGAAAGAGAGGGCTCATCAGACACCCTCCACCTGCCGATGTAACCCCTCACACTGTTACTAGCCAGTGTAAGGTCTAGCACCTCCATTCTGTTCTTCGTTACGAAGGTAGGTTTACTCCCTACATTCATAATCTCTAGATTAGACCTTACAATAAATTCCAGAAGATTCTCACCTCTTCTGTTGATGTTGCTGCTGGCCCACACAGTGTGGTGCGCATTTGCGTCACATCCCAAGATCAGCGGCAGTCCCATCCTGTCGCAGTACTCTACCAGGCCCTGGACTTCTGGAGGAGGGCATTCCCTCTCAGCATCAAAATATCCAGAGGCCAGGATCACATCACGGTCGGTGCCCCCTATGCTTAGACAGGTTCTAATTGGCACTAGGTCCCGTGATAGGTACTCTGTAACACACATACACCTCGTATAATTCCTTACCAGAATGCAAGCCCTAGGTTTACCCTCCCTAGTGTCCCAAATTACCTTTGCGTCCTTGCTCTGGAGGCCCATAATCTTCTTTCTGAGGACCCAGGGTTCCTGGATCAGCACCACCATCTGTCCCTCCCGGGAAAATCTTCTCAGGACCAAGGCCGAGGCTCCCTTGGCATGATGAAGGTTTACCTGGGCTATCCTAAAGTTGAGGAGATCCCTTCCCAACTTTTTCTTGAAGGAGGGCATCCTCCTCGCCATCTAGCAGTGCCTGCTCCTCCTCTTCCTCCATACTCTCTACCATCTTGGGGGTTGCTATATTGAGGCTAGAGAGGTCCAGGTCATCGCCCTGTACATCACTCCCCTCTGCTCCCCCTGGCTGGTTGGTCTCCTCCTGGTTGGAGTCTCCCGACTTCTCGCCTGCCTCCTTCTCCGTGGGCTTGCGCGCATGCACAGGGATCCTCCCAAATCGGTAGAAAATTTGGAATTCCTCCTTCATGATTTGCTCCCATGCCTGGTCATCAATCCCAATGTGCAGGAGCTTTCCCTGTCCCTCCTCTTTACTCCTCAGAACCTGCCACGTCTGGGTACCAAGCCCCTCGTTCTGACTTTCAACCAGGGACAGGATGAACTTGTCGTCCTCGCCTTTGCTTCTTGGGAAGAAGATCGTGACGTTATGAGCCTTGGGTATATCATCCCCAAGGCACGCCATCAGCTCTACCCCCTTCCACTCCTGCAGCTGGGTGGCCTTACTCCTCAACCAGTCAGCAGTTTCTTGGTTGATGCACTCCACCAGCATATACCCAGGCCTGAAGTGCACGCCCGCAAATTTGACCTTGCACGAGGTCCCTCTCGCTATCTCTCTGATGATAGCGTCCTCTAGCTGTGAAAGCTCCTCCTTCCCCAGCCTCAATTTAGGGTACTCCTTTGGGAGTACAGCAACTTTGACGAATTTCGTGGACAAACTGCTCCCCGTCTCGCGGGCAGTTTGTCGACCGCCAGGTCTAGATCCGCTGCCTTTAGCAAAACAGAGGCACCCCGTGTAGGCTGTGCGCATGGCACACAGTGGGCCAGCCGATGGACGGACAGGCCACTTCACAGCGGTCTTGCAGAGTCCCCTCACGCAAGCGTGAGGCATACACTTCTGCCTGGGGCGCTCTCGCTAACCCCTCACCTCCCCCATAAGGCCAACCTAGGCCGTGGCCTAGGGCGCAAGCTTACGGGGGGCGCAGGGCAAGGGATGGAATAAAATTTTGTATATTTTTATTTTACTATACAAGCGTCAAAAGCATGCCTATGAGGAATTTGTTACAAGGTTTGTTGCAATAATCAAACTCTCAGATCTCACGACAGAAGAAATTGAAGTTGAGGTTAACAAACTTCTAGGTGTATTTTAAAATGATTTAGAGCCGGCGAACTTAAATGAACTTGTCCACCTCTAATCGCACATGTCAACAAACAAAATGGAAGATAAAAATCAAACGCCGTTGTCTTTGTACAAGTGGATCATAGGAAACAAATTAAAAGATATCATTTCAAATGTCTAAATTTTGCTTTGAATGTTAAATTGTACTCTAGGAACAAACGCATCAGCCGAGAGGTAAGTCAAACAATAACAACCCGTTTACTTTGTATTACAATTTCAATGCCCTAGATTTTAATCTAAACTAAAATAACGTAAACAAATATTAAACAAAGTCTACTCTGTTGTCAGCTCCTTAGGATCGCAGTTTTTCATGGGAAAGTAAGATTCCACAAATTACTCTAACTTTTAATATACTACAATTTTTATTAATCTTTAATCACTTCACAAAACCGAATAGCCTACTTTTTTATTGCTTTGTTTTCTGTATATTTTTGTGTCACAATTTAATTGTATTTTAGGTCATTTTCCTGATTAAAAAGGATCAAGGAATACCATATGTCAAACATGACCCAAAGTTAAACTCTCCCGCTCTCCTCAATATTGAAAATTATGTAACCAAAACATTGGATTTCACTAACACCATCCAATCGTTTGCCTGGGCCAAAGCCAGGAAGAGGAAATTTTTAAACGATGTTTTAAGGTGGTGCGAGTAAAAATATCAAGTATTTAAAAAAATCATAATTTTAACTTTTATTTGTTGACTAGCAGTAAGCCTGACCTTTGTACGGGATGTAGGATTCTGTTTAAAGATAAGATCATCATACCAAAATGTAAACCTGAAATCCTAAACAAATCAGTACAAAGAAAACAAATCAATACGCAGCTATATTGTTTACCATTACTTTACAATTAAATAGATTAGAACATTTATACCATTATTAATTAGTTATACGTTAAAATGGCGTTAAATAACGTAATATAGTATGATTTCGAAATAGGTTTAAAATCAATGCCCAATATAAACTGACTAATATTGATTTGACAGCTGTTTGTTTTTACTTCTATTAAAACTTTAAACTACAAAGACAGCTAATTATTACCAGTAGGTTATTTATTGAAAACTGAATCTAAATGCGAGTAATATCGCGTAAAAGTGGGGTTTTAAATTATTTACTTTTCAAAGGGTGGCGGGCGATTTAAAGCATTTACAAAACTTTTCTGGGATGTAGAGAATACATTAAATAAGTTTCATTTTAATCAGTTCTCTCGTTTTTTCGGAGAAGACGGCGTAAAATGCCTCCTGGAGCGTCAAGGAGTGTGGGAATACGGCTTATGTTTTTGAGCAGAAATTTTGGGAATGTGGACAGACCTTTTTCACGTAACCTATGTGAAATTTTATAATAAGAAGAAAACAAATTTGTTACCTACAGGAAATGGTTTTTAAAGCAATATTTTTGATCCGATAATAACACAAAATACACAAATATACAAAAATAATAATATACAAAATATGTCATTTTGTAGATCTAAAAAGATTTGAAAAAAAACAGAATTGTTGCTTGCAAAAATCAACCACATATGCGTAACGAATAAGCGACACTAGCGCCGACCTAGCGGATTTCAGTTGTCCCTAACGCCGCTCGCACCGCAAGTTTTTAAATAATGATTTAAAAGTACAGTAACTTCGTTAGTAAATACCTTTTTGTGTTAATAAATGTTTTTACTTAATTATACAGTGTTATTTGTGTTAATTAAGTAGTGTGTTTTATTTTTAACATAACCTTTTCTGTAAGTATTTTCTTCTCACACATTTTGCAATTTTGCTGTAACTGACTGATCGATTTAAATTATTGATATTTAGCTTCATGTGGTTGAGGTCTATCCATTTATGCTTAAAAATCATATTTTATGTGTTTATCATGGCAGCAAACCTGTATACTCTTTTCCCATATTAACCATATAGTGATTAGGCAAACTCCTTTATTTTTGGACAGATGTTGATGAAAGTTGATATAAATGCTCAAAAAAATAATTGTTTACGCTAGAAACACCTACTTTCAGCATTCCTCACAGCAGCAAACCTGCATACTTTTTCCCATGTTATTCTATGGAGAGTAGGCAAATAATACTCATATTTATTGACAGATAATGATCAAACTAGTCATATATTATTATGTTATTGATTTGGAATTTCGCTGAGTATGCAGGTCTGCTGTGACGGGGGTATTTATTTTTATTTTCTGTCTGATTAAAAGTCACGTGTTTATATGTTGGCCAAATAAAAAATAATTTCAATATTTATATACCACGTTTATTATAATAATCAGCTGTTGTATATCTTTTCTATAAAATCCGTATTACAGTTAGTTTTGGTTTGGGTTTGGATTAGATTTGAAAATTGTGAATTAATCCACTCAGATTTATTTGTTTTAAGGGAATGTTATTAATATGTCTTATCGTTTAAGTATTGTATGCCGCAACCCAGAATATATAACCTTTCACAATGAAGCCGTAATGCTATTCGACTTCAGGACATGGCCTATCTTAAAGTTAATATGAATTTACAGTTAGGCGTTACAATGTTTGCCGGGTCAGCTAGTCTTGATAAAAATTACTTCATATTTAGATAATGTTATGCCACTGGCCTATTTTTTTTAAAGAATAATTCATAACTGCCAATTATCCCCTTTCCCCCATCCCCTACAGCTATTACTAGCTTACCACATTATTGAATACTGGCGATGCGTCGTCTCCCAGCTCCCACACCACACTGCGTGTGTCGTCTCCCTTCCTTACCTTGAGCCCGCTTGGGGCGACGCCGGTCAGAGTCCAACCTCAGGCTCTCCGGTTGTAATAGTATTAGTGTACAGGGGAGGGGGTCAAAACCCTCATATTAATAAATATATTAGGCAAAGATCCCAACTCAAAAAAGCCAAACTTTTCAAGATATATGAGTCATAGTTCGTACGGAGCAGACGTGCCCCGGAGTACTTGTTGTACTTGTGCGTGTGCTGCTGTGTTATAAAAACAATATCTTGTGTTCTGCTGTTTTAATTAAATTCTAGTGAACCATTATACAGTATGATGATACCAATAACTTTAATAGTGAGTCCCTTTAAGGTTTGTCTGGCAAATTTTAAGAAAAACAATTTTAACGTTATGTGTCAAGACTGCAATGGCGAATTTCATGGCAAGTGCGTGAAAATGACCCAAGCTGACGTGAATAATTTATCAGATCAGGGTTCATTATGGCGTTGTGATCCATGCAACACAATGCTAAAGTATGAACTTAAAGTACGGCCAAGGTGTAGGTGGTGTAAAGTTGGAAGCAGCAATGGCGGCCCTGAAAGATATACAGGAAACCAAAAGAGAAGTGAAGCCGACTTTAATAAATCTTATGAGACGCTGCACCACGGAAGAAAACATGAGTACTCTGAAAGCAGGGGTGGAGAAAATTGAGGTCTATATTCAAGAAATTAAAAACTATTCCTGTAGAAACTGTGTTGAAATAAAGTGGGTGCCGGAGGAATAAGAAGAGCATGTAGTTGACGTTGTGAAGACAGTAGGAGCAACTCTGAATTTTGAGATCGACTCGCCTATGATAGATGCTTGCCACTGCATCGGAAAATCACAAAAAGGCTGCACAAGGGGTACAATCGTAAAATTTGTGAGGAGGATCGATAAGGAGGAGATGATGTCCAGGCGGCCAGCGCGGAGACACGACTTCTTAAAAGACATCTATGCCTACCCACTGATGACCCTATCTTCAACAACTATTCCCTATCACTAAACAGACGACGACTTCTTTCCCATGCTCGTCAGCTGAAGAAAGAGAGCGATTACAAGTATCTATCTGGATCCAGAACGGCAACATCCTACTGAGGTAAGAAGAATAATCGCCGGTGGCAGAGATTAAGTCCCAGGCTAAGTTGTAACCTTCCTGTTTGACTTCATGGATAATATTTGTATTGAGTATCTGTGTTATAAGATGTTGTTATTTTTTTGTGTGGTTATTATAGTAGCTAGGTTAAATGTTATGTGTTTTCAACAAAGGAAAAGTATTATGAACACTAGTAATACAAAACTCTTTATATTATCAGTACCTGGTGACCGAGCTTTGCTCGTATAGAATAAGACATTTATTATAAAAATTAAGTTAGTTGTAGTGGATATATGCCTACATTAGGCCGTCATCAGGCTCAAGGATACTTTTCTTACTTCCTCTTCCTGAAACCTCACATCCGATCCGATTTCTTACTTCTTTTCTTCTTCTGCCATCTGGCAGAACCGTGGAGTGAGCGGCGCCGCGACATTACTCTCTTGCTAACGTTACGTCTAGACTCCTTTATCTTTATAGTATACTAGCTGACCCGGCGAACTTCGTCACGCCTCACAGTAAACACATGTTAACTTTAAGATTGGCCATGTTCTGAAGTCGAATAGCAATACGGCTTCATTGTGAGAGGTTATATTCTGGGTCGCTGCATAGTGAATAACAATACTGAAACGATAAAACATATTAATATCATTCCCATAAAACAAATAAATCTGAGTGGATTAATTCACAATTTTCAAATAATACGGATTTTATAGGAAAGAGTACCTGGTGACCGAGCTTTGCTCGGATAGAATAAGACATGTATTTTACAAGTTAGTTAGCAAAATTAAAACAAATTTACTGCTCAATGAAAATATTTATGTGGCTTGAATAAAACCTTAATTAATATGGCATAAATACTGAACAAAAATATAGCCCTCGGGTGGGAATTGATCACGCGACCTTGCATACGTGAGATCTAAGCGCTTAAGCTACGGCGTCAGCCGATTTCGCGTCGTCGTTTAAGAGTTTTTGGCCAACCTCAATTAATTGTGTTAGCTAACCTTATACTGAATTTAAATGTCCATACTGTTTGTTATTATTATCCTGTGATCAACTAATTTTGTTAGAAACGGAATGAGGATTGAAAAACAAAAGATAAATTTAATTTACACCAATTATTTGGTTTGTTACAGTAGCTTCAAGCAATACAACGAATACGTTTTCTATCAAAATACGGAAGATTTTGGAAATACTCTTTCCTGCTTTTATTTCGCACAGTTATGTTACCCTAAAGTTTTTACAAATTGTTTGGTAACCTGATAATTTTACATTTATTACATACCTACATAAAATAAATATTTATGAAAAACCTCTATTCACATATTGTTCTTTGCCGTCTTCAATCAAGAACTGTCAAACGTTTATAAACAGCTGTTTTGGTTTGCATTGTTTACATTTGATTCTCCATAAGCGTAATGTTAAATTTTTAGATTTTAAACTTAATATTACAGTAAAACACGAATTTTCCTGGACATTAGACCTTTATAGAACTTATTTTCTACTCAGAAATTAGTTATTTACAAAATTTAAAGAAATTCCTCGGTGCCGTTTTCGAGATCCGTGTGCAAATATATATATATATATATATATATATATATATATATATATATATATATATATATATACAAATCTTGCTCTATTATAGTATTGGATATACAACAGCTGATTATTATAATAAACGTAATAATATAAACATTGTAATTATCATATAAACACGTGACTTTAATCAGACAGAAAATAAAAATATAAATACATAATCCCCCAAAACCATTAACTATTAACGTGGTGAATAAAGCTGTTCATTTTTTACAGTACACATTTACTTCATAGTTTAACATTAATGAATGATTCAGATGGCATTGGATAGTAAAGCATACGGTATTGCTAATGGAAAGTAAACCAATCAGCTGTAGCTAAGAAATCAAATGTTTTCATTGTAGACAATTTGTAAACAAACTTACTCTCCATAAGGTTAACATTAGAAATTTAATAATAATAATATATGACAAGTCAAGTGGTCAAAGTCTGTCGATGAACATGAGAATTATTTGCCTATTCTCCATAAGATTAACATGGAAAGAGTGTGCAGGTTTGCTGCTGTGAGGAACACTGAGAGTAGGCATTTATATCTTCAAAAACATTTATTTTTAACATTTATACCAACTTTCATCAATATCTGTCCATAAATAAAGGAGTTTGCCTATTCTCCATATGATTAACATGGGAAAAGAGTATGCATGTTTGCTGCCATGTTAAACACATAATCTATGATATTGCTACGATATTCTACGATATTGCTAATGGAAAGTAAACCAATCAGCTGTAGCTAAGATCAAATGTTTTTATTGTAGACAATTTGTAAACAAACTTACTCTCCATAAGGTTCACATTAGAGTATTTTGGTTTCTTAACCGGACTTTACTTTTGGAATATCCCTGATATGTGTAAAATTATTATGTTTCAATTTGTCGAAATAATTTGTTCGTCCTTCAGGCACCCTTTTTAGCGGAGTTTTCTGCATGTGTTTTGGGAAGCCACGGTTCTCTGTGAATGACTCATACCCCTCACGACTGACTGCATTCCTCATCAACATTGTTGTTGCTGTGTCCCAGCTGTTCACTGTCATCTTTTGTCTTGTTGGTTGGGGGTGGAGTATTTGGTGGGGCGTTATGATGGTCCGCTTTGCAAGTAAGTTGGATTATATAACTTCTAAAACACAAATAGTGTATTTCACACTTATGAAAACTATTGACCATGTTCAGTACCTGAACATGATTTCTGAAGAAACCCTTCATTACAGCACACCTGCATATTATAAACTAATTTTCTTGCTTTTTAAATTATTTTTGTGATTATACAAACTGAGCTTAACCATAGGTTAAGTAAAATAAGGAAGCTATATAAATTTACTCAAGAAAACAAAGTATCAATTATTTGTCAGTGTTATTCTCATAGGAATAACATGGGAAACGAGAAAGATTAGATTTGCTACGGTACTATAAGAAATTATTAAAATGGGACTATTTCTACAAAAAATAGTATAAGTAGGTCCTACCTTAACTAGATGAAGGTGTACCAGGATTTATTTATTTATATTGTGATGAATGTACCAGGATTTATCATAATATTTGAAATAATTTTAAAGCTATAAATGTTCTTATTCTCCATAAGAATAACAGTGGGAATGAGTAGACTACGTAGGTTTTTTTCAATTTTGTTCATTTGGTTCATGGATGCTAACATTGCCCTATTTTTTACAGTTCTTATTTACCCATTACATATTTACACAATTGTACAAATGAACATAAATTTGAATACATATTTTGATAGTTTTACTGTATATTGCACATTAGAATACATAGTCTCAAACAAACTGTATTTTTATCACCAGGGGTCCTAAAATCAAAGGAAAAATTGGTCCTAGAAATAGGTGCATGTTACCATATGATGACCATAGTAATAGCTAAACTTTTGTCCTCTGAAATGGAGTTTTTTTGTAAAATGAAATTGTATAGGTGAATGAACAAAAGTTGGACGTGTATTGCACACCCAACTTGTTGTGTGTTGTAGGTAAAGTATTGCACTTTACCTACCAACAAAGATCAAAATTGATAAAATTTTACAGAGAAACACAAAAGGATTCTTATGGCAGAGAGGGCAGGCGGGGAACAACCATTGGCTGCTGCATTGCCTGTGGCTGTGAACCAGAACCACGACCTGGAAATGGGGCGATAGTCTTCAATAAAATATAAAAGCAAAGCAGAGAGGGTGGGCGGGGACCAATCCGTGGCTGCTGCAGTGCCCGTGGCTGTGAACCAAAACTACAACCTGCAGAGGAGGTGATTCTCTACAATGAAACATAGAAGCATAGCAGGGAGGATGGGCGGGGACGAATTTGTGGTTGCTGCAGTGTCCGTGGCTGTGAACTAGACCCACACCTTGGAGAGGGACTGATACCATACATTGTCTTACCCTTTTACCTCTGATAATATAGCTCATCTCTCTGATCAATTGGAATTAGTACAACATTTGATGAAGTTTCAATGAAAAGTTTAATGACAATGAGCACAACATACAGAATTACCAAATAGTTTCTATATCCTATGGAGGTATTAGTTAATTAATGTGCTTGTATAGCAAATGTTTTTGTGATAATTAATAGAGTTTAAAATTAATTATGTTCAGGAAAATGAATGTACATGATGATATTATGGCTTACAACAGAAATCTCCTCTGACTGAGAAAGTAGAGGAAATATGTGATTGTATGTTTTTGAACCATATCAATGTACAAAAAATTGCAACCTCATCCAGGGACACCTTATGAATCAAAGAAGTGTGGTGGTTTATTTTTACTCTGTAGGATACCAACATTCCTCTTAATTTTTGCAAAGATGGAAGCTACAATTTTATCACAAGTGATAAATTATGAGGTGTACCTATAGTACCTACCCAATGCAGCATAATTATAACTAATAAATATAGTATAATTGTTTTTAGATGACAACACTTTGCAAACCAAGGAATTTATTGCAGAATAGCTATAGTAATTAAAAATATTTTACATGTCACTGTTGAAAGTAGAACTCTCCACTGTATATACAAGATCTCTGAAGAGGGTGAAAAAATGTAATCCAATTATACCTCAATCCACAAAAGACTATGATAATACTGACTAATGACTACTACTATGATAACACTGTCTATGATAATACTATGATAATGATTTTATCATTGATTGTGTTTGCATAAATTGGTAATGGATAAATTTTCTGGTAATACTCTTTTGTATACTTTGTATTTTGTATATAAGGGATTAGAAAGATTAGATATCAAGCCTACTCATTGTCAATCGATGTACACAATTATTAATTGTAAATTTAGAATAATTATACAATTTATATACATAAATAATAAATAACAAACCAATAAATAATAATAAATACAATTTTTTATCAGTGTTAGTTTATAAAAGATCCTTTGCAATTTTCAGTTAATTTTACTCAAAGATTATGAGGATTTTTTAAGTTAGACAATATTTTGAGTAGATTTTTGTTGAAAATAATTAATTTAACTAAGACAACTTTAATGGATTTTAATGTATAATTAAACAGGGTGGTTGTAAATTATTGGACACATTTTAAAATTCAATAAATAATAACTTAATAAATAATAAAAATTAATAATAATAAACTTAAAAACATGGGAATAGTTTTATTAAAAAGCAATTTTAAAACAGTTTTATTAATAAAGAAGGACAAGTCCAAGGTTCTGTTTCAGATTTATAGAAAAGTGTAGCCTTTGTAATAGTAAACAATGAGGGGTTTTAAGTAAATTAAATTTCACGACATGTTAAAAAAACACAAACTATTGTTAAGTGAATTTTTATTTTATATTCTTAAGAATTAGTTTATTTCTTACAGGGTGTGTAAATGTAAAATAATATAAACTACACAAACACAAAAATATTACTGTCTGATACTTACGTAAAACTTACCAAATTGGTGTAATGTGGGCTATATTAAGTATTTATAATATTTTATGAATAGTATAATGATAAAGAAAACAAATTAACTGTTAATGTGCTTTAAAAACAAATATCTAAATAATACCAAACATTTTAGGTTGCATGTTCTGCACAGCTAAACCTAATTATTCCAAGAGCTCTAATGTTCAGTCTTCCGTCAATTTAGGATTAATAATTAATTACTTTTATATTCATAGTTTTTAAATATAGCTATTAATAAGAAAAATTTCATATATTTTTTTCATCACTTGTTTTCTAGTTCGCTACTACCACTTAAGTAACAAACTGTTGATTATTTGATTAAAATAAAGTCTTATAACTCATTACTAATTGGTGTATATTAATCTCCTCTATTTAAAATTTTGTTTAAACACCACATTCTCGATCAGTTCAAACAAACAGTTCAATATTTGTATATTATGTTTGAAATCTCATTTTGATTTTGAAATGATGAAATATTTTGTAAGTTATGCTCCGAGCTTCTAAATCATAAATTTTTAACATTTTCTTGTCGAACTTACAAGTTTTGAAACATTTTCAAAATTGTCATTCTGATTAATAAAAGTTGATAAAACTGCCTTGAACTATTTTAGACCAATTTCTTTAGTGATAAAATCGTTGAGATATATGTAAGAATCATATTGTCAAATTTCTTTCACCAAAGAAATAATTACTGATATAAAACAGATTATAAATAAACGGTACCAGTGGACTGACACATACTTTCTCCCTTAAGTAAATTTAAAAAAGACAATCTGTAATAAAACTATCATGTTCTACAAAGTTAATTTAAATATCATTTAATAATTTATTGTTTAAAAAATAATCATCCAATTTCTAAAAATAAAAACACGAGGGACAAAGTTAATTTAATTGTTCAAATTGTATGGGGGGGACAACCCCCCCCCCCGTAACACCAAGCTTTTTTGAGCTTGTTTTGTTCGGTGATTTGACCTTACGCTTCATACCAAGTTTCATGGAAAACGGTTGGAAAGTAAGGAAGAAATTGATTTTTTTATATTCTCCATAAGAATAACACTGGGCACTTTCAGACAACGTACTGCGTTTATCGTGGACAGTAAATTTAACTTTTCTCTGGAACCGTTAGTCGTAGACAAATAATTCAAATTACTAATTTGTTTAGTTTTTTAAGCTGGTTTTAATGGTGCCAGTCGAGTTATACTTTACTTTTATTGTTTTCGCTAAAATATAAAAATTTGATTTTTTTGACATTTAAAAGCCCATAACTTTTGAACCGTCATTTTTACAGATATGCGGGTGGTGTCAAATTATTTAGTACTCTGTACACTATAAACTGTCAAATTTTAATAAAAATCGTTAGAGCCGTTTTTGAGAAATTTGGATTTTTCACGTTTTTTAAGGGTTTTTAGGGGTGAACTACCCTTAAAAATCAAAAATTCAAAAAAATGAAAAAAACGCCTGGAGATACCGTGAATATATACATACATGCCAAATTTCATCTAAATCGGACCAACGGGGTAGGCTGTGGCATTGTACACATCCAGACACACACACAGACACACGGACACACGGACGGACAGACATCACGTCAAAACCCACTTTTTTGGATTCAGGGGACCCCAAAACGGATATATCCACCCTCAACTCAAATTCGAAAATTTTGACGAAAACAATACTTTCTCCATATACTATGTATAAGGGGAGAAAGTAAAAATGGAAAAATAGTTCTGAAGCTATTTGACTTACGTTGTCTTGTATTTGAGAAATTGTTTAAATCAAGTTATTGTAGCTTTCCTTGAACTAGCAAATGCTTTGGATTCTGTAAATTAAAGTTTGTTATTGAATGAGTTAAAATTAATTGGTGTTAAATATAACTCTTAAAATAGGTTTTCTTCATATTTTTATTACATTATAAACAATATGTTACAAATAATGGTCATATGACCATTACTTTAACTACTGATTGAGTCTACTGGACTATTGATTGGACTGGAGTCTATTGAAAATACTGGGATTGAGTATCATAATATGATGCGATCCAGGACAGCATATTGAGCCCTCCAACGTTCCTTATTTACAATAACAATATTTCCAAACAAAATATTAATGATATACTCTTTCTTTTTGCCGGACGCTACAGCTTTAGTTTTACCTTTGACTTTCCATTTCAATTAACATGTTATTCTTATGAGCAAGCTGTAGTAGCCTGAGTTGCTCTTGAATCGTCTTGGGCAGTTAGTGCGTTGTGCCCCGTACAGGAGCGCTGTTTCAATTCTTTGCCACAAGATAGCGTGTCGGTCGTCTGCTACTGTCCTTCCCCACTCACCCCTGCCATTCATAATTTCTAAACTGCATTGCAGCTGTATTCGCCAATTTCGGTATGAAAGCGAGACATGGTTTCAAGAATCAAGAAATTTATTTTCCTTTAGATACATTCTTTTGTACATTGGAAATATTCCAAATACCATTATGTAAGAAAATACATTTGTCAGTTTAAAAAAAAGAGCAGAAAAATAATAAAAAATTCCAAAAAAAATTATGAGTTATACTGTACTTGTTAGTCATGGAAGTGGATTTAGGAGGACAAAAACAAGAAAACACAGATCAAAGCAAAAGAAAATACCCCGTCGCAGCAGACCTGCATACTCAGCGAACTTTCCACCTTAATAATATGGCAATAATAATACAAGTATATGACAAGATTGATCAATCAATAAGTAATTCTAGATAGTTTTTTACAGAGGTTTTGTATATGTACATCCCACTCCAAAGTGCTATTCAGGTGTATCTCTAATAATTTAATAGACTGATCTTGGAATGATTTACTTAATGTGAAAATAATTGATTCTGTTTTTTTTATTAATAAGTTGTTTGTCTTAAACCAGTCCACTGCATTACTCATTGCTACATTCTTATTAAACTGCAGTTTTTCAATATCTTTCCCTGATTGCACCATCGTAGTATCATCTGCATATAATATTGATTCACACGGAATATTAGTAGGAAAATCATTAATGACATTAAACTAAGTTCTTTGTCTCTCAGACCATAAAATTGAAGTTTTTTCAGTAAAACTTTGTGAGAGATACAATCAAATACTTTAGTCAAATCAATCAGTGTAGCACAAGTCATCATTTTATATTCAAAGCCATTTAAAATCAAATTAATCACTTTTTCCACTGCTTTGATTGTACTCAACCCTCTTATGAACCCAAACTTGCTCAACACAGAGAAACTTGATATCTACAAAAAAATTATAGAGTTGATCTTTTATACAAGCTTCAAAAATTGTAGTAATTTATTATAGGGACTAGTGATATAGGCCTGTAGCTAGATGGGTCAGACTTGGTTCCTTTCTTTAAGATAGGTACAACCTTAGTAACTTTTAGGACCTCTGGAAGTATCCCTATAGATAAAGCCCTATTAAACATAAATACTAAAGGTTTGACTATTAAATCTATTATTTCTTTGATTATTCTATTTGACAGTCCATAATAATCCTCACTATTAGATGTGCTAAAACTACTAACAACATTTTTTGCATGCTGTTCAGTTAAACTCTGCCAAACATACAAAAATACTCCATACCAGCTTTGTATTTATTTTAGCGAATTTCCCATAGGGAAGAAGCTAATACCGTAGGTCTCATGGCAAGACTTACGCCCGGGACCATGTTATTTTTTTGTTTAGGTGCCCAGAGACCAAAAACAATAGTCCTTAAATTTTTATATATGTCTCTGTGAACAAGATAACTCTTGTAAAAATGGTCCCATCAATACCAAATTTGGTAGAGACGTGTGTTCCTACATTTTCTCGGATGAATTAGTAATGCAGACATATCGGTCAATCGGAACAGGTAGTTAGGGGGGGGGGTTTGTACCCCAAAAATTGGTTTTTGTGTTTTTACATGTAATTTTTTTAAATTTTCAAATTTTATCTTTCACCATTAGAATCAGCTTAAAAAACTACACTATTTAGTTCCCTAAACTTTTTCTCTATCTCTGATGGTTACCGAGATATTGAAAAATCTAAACACACACACATCGGGGCTCCGATTTCCCTTACCAATAAATAGCTTTGGATGAAACTTTGTATTTAGATTCATGTGATTAAGATCCATACGTTTATGCTAAAAAATCATAGTTTATGTGTTCCTCACAGCAGCAAACCTGCATACTTTTTCCTATGTTAATCTTATGGAGAATAGGCAAACTCTTTTATTGATGTTCAGATAATGATAAAACTTGGTATATGGTCAGAATAAAAATAGTTTATGGTAAAATGCCTACTTTTACTGTTCCTCAAAGCAGCAAACCTGCATACTCTTTCCCTCTTAATGTTACGAAGAATAGGCAATATTCTAATTCTTGGACAGGTCTAATTCATGATTGATCAATCTTGTCACATACTTGTACTATTATTGTCATATTATCGATTTGGAAATTCGCTGAGTACGCAGGTCTGCTGCGACAGGGGTATGTTAATTTAAGAGGACAACATTCCTCTAAAGAAATTCTAAGAAAATTTAATAGATTAGAAAACAACAGAAAAAACTGCATTATTCTCTGAAATCATGTGACTCCACTCAGTCATACTTAGTACTACTTTAAAACTATTAATAGCCTTTACAGACATATTTCTATAAGTATATAATGACATTTCTTTCTCACTATTAACTGTATTTTCCTTAATTATCTGACAAAATAAGTCATCATGATCTGAGATGTGTGGTTTAAAAATTAGGCATTTTGTTACATTATATTGAGTATTTGTTATGACGTTGTCAATACAAGCTAAACCTCTTGTAGGCTTTTTGTTTAAGCAATATATGATCTCAAAAGTTTCAAGAAATGTTGTGAATCCTGCGAGTCCTCAAGTATATCAATATTGAAATCTCCTGCGATGATCAAGTCATATTGTGGCCTAAGCTTTTTGGTTATAAATCCTAACAAATTTTCTAAGTAGCAAATTATGCTTCTATGTAAATGAATTAAAAATAATAAAATATATTGCCATAGCTAATGGTTATCAGAGTAAAACCATAGATAAAATAATTGTCAAACAAAAGAAGAAAAAGTCTGATACTGTGGGTAAAGAAAACATCAAATATGTATCAGTGGAGTTTAGTAAACAATTAAACACTCCATTGCAACGAGCATTAAAACCCCATGGAATAAAATTAGCATATAGAACATCAAATAAACTGAGTAAATTAATAAATCCTTGCCACAAGAATGATACTAATATGTTCGCAACCACTGGAGTTCACAAATTAATGTGTTCTGATTGTCCAAAATTCTATATTGGCGAAACTGGACTTTCTTTTGAGACTAGGTTTAAGCGTCTCCCTAAACCTAAATTACAAAAACAAAAATCTACATTTGCTGAACATTTGATTAACACCAATCACACTGTAAATAGTATTAATGAAAACTTAAAAATCTTACATAGATGCAAAAAAGGCCCATATCTTAACTCTTTGGAAGAATTGGAAATTTACAAGGCTCATAAAACAGACCCTGACAACACACTAAATGATAAATTAAATTATGGTTCCAATGTTTTATTTAACAGTGTGATAGAAGTTTTTAAGAATAAAAATATTACTCCACTCGACCGTGGTCAATCTGACGAGGGAGGAGGAGGGGGAAGAAGGCACTGACTGATATGACAATAACCAGTTTGATAGTGAAAACTAGCCCGCAAACACGTTACCTAGTTAGTCAAATTTTAAAGTTTTAAATGTACTGTTTGTCTAAATGTGTGTATGTGATGTAATGAAGAGAACAGAACGACCTCCAATGGAGTGAACAATGACATTAGTTTGAAAATGAACCTATGAGTTCGAAACCTGGGTCACAGACAATAGTGACAAGTTGAATTGGATTGACGGATATCAAGGTTAGTAACCTGTTATTTAAATCTTTAAAATAATAGCAACCACTTCAAATACACTTATAGAGCTAAAACAACAGACATTTAATATTTCAAAATCTAATCCTTCCCTAACAAACACAGAACATCCTCCACCTACAAAAGGTTCCTCTCTACAATAAATATCATCAAGCACAAAGCTTGCAGGTAAATAAAACATTTCTCACATGAATTTAGCCAGTGTTCATTCAGACAAATTACATTGCAGTCAAATTCCTCTGATATTAATTCAAGCATCCCTACCTTTTTCCTTAATGACTGAATATTTAAGTGGATAAAATTAAGTTTTTATTATTTACATTTTTTTACAGTCTACGTCTACCTTAAAGGCAATATTTAGAATTTCATTTTGGTTAAAATTATTTTCTAGCCTGGAGGCTGTGATATTGTTCAGGATTGTTTTATGCTTCTTGTGACATTCTCGTTTCCCAAGTCGTCCCAAGTAAGGTTTACTGCTCCTTATTGCTGGTTTATTTGTAGATGAATGACAGTCCTTTGGTTTCACCTTGAGTAGACCTGGCTAATGCTTCACAGATTTGTTTAGAGAGCCACTCTTTCCCACGAATATTCATATGCATGGCCTGCCTCATATGATACTCCCTTGTTGCTTTACTGGATTCCACCAAAGAAACGTTGCTATATTCACTGCACAACTTTTTCAATTCTCTTTTAGTTTTTGACATCTCTTTGTTTACGCATGACCAATCAGCTAAATCATATATGTTTGGGAACATCAACAACAACAAAATTTGTGTATTTTTTTGCATTCAACACATTTCTAATTCCTGTTAAAAAATTGTTTCAATGATTATTTTATTGATGTGATAGCAGAACTAATCCAAAATACTCCAAATAACTTTAAGGTTTGTTAATAACGTTAATTTAAATAATAACGCACAAAAAACCTAATTTTAACCCCTTTTTGATGTAAACCGGTAAATGAAAGCGTGTTGGATAAAATTATTTCATCCTTCAAAAATAAGTTTTCAAGTGGACATGGGAGGTTCCTTGAAATTAGTTAATTAGTTAATAAAAATTATTTAAAAAAAAATTTTAAAATTTTTTTTTTTTTTTTTTTTTTTTTAAATTTTAAAAATTATTATTAATAATAATTTAAAAAAAATAAAATTAGTTAATAGTTAATTTAATTAATTGCTCTCTAATAACCAGAATATTACCACACAGCCAAAAACTTTCAAAAGTAGTATCCATTTTTAAAAAAGGAAAAAAATTTGAAATTAGTAATTATCGTCCGATATCAGTGTTACCTTCCATATCAAAAATATATGAGCGCCTGATGTACAATAGACTAATTTATAATTTGCATTTTGCATTAATTGTCTAATGTCTAATGTCTAACTACCTCAGCTTTGCTTGAATTTACAAAAACAATAATTCATTATATTGACAAAAGAGTTAAGGTAGTTGGTGTCTTCATGGACTTATCAAAGGCATTTGAAAGCATCTCTCATGAAACATTTTTAATAAGGCTTAAAATTTTAGGGCTGTCGGAGTTTTCTTTAAATTGGTTTAAATCATACCTCACTAATCGATCTCAATATGTTGAAATAATATGAAAAAAAGGAAACCAAATAATAAAATACAGTAGAACTCCAATTATCCGAATTAATGGTGACCGGGACCCATTCGGATAATCAAATATTCGGATAATCAGTTTTTTTTAAATTGCCATTAGAGAGAAAAAAGCTACGTTTTGAATTTGATATTGCACTATTTTTTATTGAATTAAATGTAAGAAACATGATATTTTCACATGTTTTAAATATGAATAAAATGTACTTACAAGTTTAGAAATAAAAATCATAGTTTTTTAAACACCTCCGTCAATGTAAGCTGTTTTGCGGTCTTCATCCGTTTTCGGGCAGCCAGGTCACACATTCGCTTGACGGTGAGCAGTTGGTAGTGGTCACACTCGGGCTGACGCTCCATCCACTTCAAAGCAGTCTTGAGGCCGGCAAATACTTCACTAGCTGATGGTCCAGCGTCTACTTCAACATCAGCAGAAAGTTCTTCTTCCACTTCCACTTCAACTTCTTCTCTCACACTTTCAATAATTTCATTTTCATTGAGAATTTGAAAACCAGGATCAGACGTGTCACAAGCCATCCACTCTCCTACATATTCAGCACTTACTTCTGTACAACCAGGAATTTTTACAATCATTTTTCTTATTTCCTCTAGTGACAACGCATCTTCATCATCTTCATCCTCTCCATTTTCTTGTTTCTCATTTTCTCCAGATTCTTTTTTTTTGTTCTCAGACGGTAGGCCTTTCAGTTTATTCCACACACGTCTTAGCGTCACTGCCGTAACCAAACTCCAAGCTTCCGCTACCATGTAACAGCAGTCCTTTAAATTTATTTTGCTATGATTTGCCAAACACTGGCTTCGTGGGGGGAAGAATAATAGCGCACTTAGACTTTTTTCGACAAATTTTTTTCTGAAAGTGATTCGGATAATCGGCGATTCAGATAGCCGGAGTTCGGATAATTGGAGTTCTACTGTACACAAAAATGACAAAGCACTAAAAATTAAACAAGGAGTTCCTCAGGGCTCAATTCTCAGGCCTTTTGTTTCTCTGCTATGTCTGTGGAATGCCCTCAATTTTAAAACCCGTAAATGGATCAAAAAGTCATTTTATCTTGTATGCAGATGATTCTAATCTTATTATATCTGCTAAAATTTACCAAAATCTTGAGTTAGCTTGTAAAGAGCAATTGAGTACGATTCAATCCTATTTCTTAAGAATAGCCTATTTTTAAACGAAGAAAAGCAATCAAATTGTATTTTCTAGCATTTCAAAGTCAAGAGAAACCAGAAATGAACATCTTAGTTGATAATAAAAAAACTGAACAACTTAAACACACAAAAATTTTTAGGTCTTGAAGTCGATACCAATCTTAATTGGGATTATCACGTTTAAAACCTAAAAAATTTCTTGAGGTTTATATATTTTAAGAAGAATGTCACCACTGTGTAACTTAGACACATTAAAGTCTATTTACTTTGCTCATGTACACTCCCATATTTCCTATGGTCTTGCAATTTATGGAGGAATATCCAAGAAAAATGTTGTTACAATTTTAAAACTTCAGAAGAATATGTTAAGAATTATTTTAAACCAAGGAAGAAAAACTTCAGTAAAACAAAAATTTTCTCAATTAGGCTAACTGTGTATGATCAATATATTCTCGAATGTGTAATGTGTGTTAAAAATCAACATAACAAAATGGAATTGAGAAGTAATATTCATTCATGCAACACTAGAAAGGAAATTTATATAAATCTAACTCAGCACAATCTCAGTTTCTATTAAAAAAGCCACCTAATAGGATCTAAAACATTCGAACATAAAATATTAAATAAACAAAAATAGTTTTAGAAAATTACTTAAGACTCATCTGCTGGTGAGGAGTAATTATTCGTTAGAAGAGTTTTTTTATCTCAATCTAATTATTCGATTTTTGAGGTGCTCTGAAGTAATAGTAAATTCATTTAAGTATGTATCAAAGTCTTTTGTTTTGTATTTTTTTATCAATGTATTTAAAAGAAATTGAATTATTATTGAGTATAGTTTATTTTAATTTGCATATGCTACTGTTCTGTTTGTAACAATGTATGTGACACTATTCATGTATGTATGTACAATATGAATAAAGATGATTGATTCTGATTTTTATCTGAAAGGCATTTGGCTGTATTGGTTACAAAAAAAATAAACAACAAAATCATACATGAATATTGTATTTTGAATTTGATTTCAACATAGAATCCAAATTTATACATATAATTTCTCAACAAACAAGTTTTGCTCTTTGGCAAAAACAATGCAATAACCCATCAAACGTTAAACAACTATCTTTGGATCTTTTGACGAGAGCAAACCAAGAAAATGCATATATTACACTATAAAAATTTCACAAAATATATCAATATATACAAACTGCACAGCACAAACCCTAATTTTGGATTGATAAAACCTAACTAACTTTGCGAAACTTAATGACAACATACTAGATCACAACCTTTGTATTGAATATGGTCACGAATGCCATTGATGTGCCTGCTCCACACCATTACGACCTTAAATAACATTGGCCTACTCCCTCAAACCTCAAATTTATTCATTTTATTTATAATTATTCAAAACTGACATTTATTTATAATTATTCAAGTTCAAATTCATAGCATGAGTCAAACTATTGAATCATTTCTATTGATTCTTTGCTTGAATATCAAAAACAAAAAAAATAAAAAACTTTCAGAGAAGATTTGGGAGAATATGATTTATAACTGAAAAAAGTTAAAAATTACAATACCAAATTGGCTACTGAAGTGATTGTATATAAGACAGCAACCAAATATGAATATTGTGATGTATAAGCCTAACATAAAACCATGTATAATTACATTAATGGTCAACTAATATTAAGATAATTATAAGTATATATATATATATATATATATATATATATATATATATATATATACACAAATACACACACATACACACATGCTAACTGCTTTAGCAGTATGCACAAACATATGCGCAATAACTATTATACAGTCTATAAGCTATATACAAGTATTATTTTATCAGTACAAAAGAGATAACTGTATCAAAGAAACTCAGTACAATAAGTATGGTAGCTACAAAAAAGTAACAAAAATGAATACTATTCTTTATACACAAAGGGGGATTCTTTAATATACATTTGTACAGTCTATCAGAAGGGATAGAGTGGAAGAGTCCATCACGAAGCATACATTCGGTTGATCTCATGTTGGTATCGCTCCTGAATATCCTTCCGCTTGAGTTTGAAAGCAGCCGTGACAAGACCCATGTCCGGAGACCAAACTTCAGTGCATAGTTTAACTGCTGTTGGTATCTCAAATCTTTCCAATTTGCCTAGAGGAAATAAAAATTTAATTAGTCAGAAAATATTGTTTTAAGTGTGGATTAGAAATTTGTAAGATTAACGTTATGTTGAGTGCTAAATGGAATTGGAGTTCAAATTTACATACTTTGAGCCCAATATTAATTTTTTTCCTATTTTTTTGCAAAATTGCATAAATTACAAAAGCTTATATTTGAGTCCAAGCAATTCCCTTACACTAAGGCCTGGAAGGAGTGATGAAGCAGTGAAACTGCTGGGTTTCTGGATTGACCCCAGACTGAACTGGCAGCAGCACGTTGACAAGGTGTGCACAAGGCTTGCCAGGGTAGTATACTTATTAAGGAAACTTAAGAATCTGATCACCAGACCGTATCTACTGATGACCTACCAGGCCCTGTTCCATAGCCATCTGTTGTATGGCCTGGTGGTTTGGGGTCACTCCCCTGCTGCACAGCGAGTTCTGCTCTTACAAAAAAGGGCAGTAAGAGTTATTACAGCATCTGGACATAGAGATCACTGCCGGCCTCTTTTCACCCAGCTAGGGATTCTTACCATCATTGGCCAGTATGTCCTGAACTCGCTGGTGCTCCTAAAAGACAATTTGCAGCAGTTTGGCCGGAGAGATGCGGTACACGGGTATGGCACTCGAGGGGCAAGATGTGTTGACATGCCCCGCTGTCGCCTTGGACACACACTTAGGAGCTACCCTCATCTAGCAATAAAAATTTTTAACACCCTGCCAGCTGAAGTGTGTGATCTGGACTCAAAGGCCTTTAAATTGAAAATCTGTGAATACCTGGTGAATAGACCCCTTTATAGGCTGGATGAGTTGGATGAGCGGCCGCTTTTTGCCCCAGAAAGCCCCATCTAGTCACGTCCGTCATGTGTTTTCATGTTTTTACTGTGTGTAGGTGTCGTGCGAAATTTTTTAATTTTATTAAACATAGTTTAACGCAATCTATCCGACCATGTCGGTCATGGATGCAGTCAACAAGTAAGTAAGTAAGTATTTCAAGTAATTTGGCTTGCAAATGTGTGGTAAAGCGGAGTGGAGGGCCCACCTTAAATAAACGGTGACCGGCTTGGGTGGAAGTTGACGGCATTTGTAGGCTTAATTGGGATTGCAGTGGACACCTGTTTTGCTTTTGTGGCTAGTTGTTTTAAGGGGGGGGCATGTTTTAAGATTTTTTGTTTATACTTTGATATTTCAAGAAGATATTAGTAATTATTTTTATGTTACAGTTAAGAGTAAAAAGCTTGCCACTTCTAGGGTTAAATAAGTCAGTGAGCTGTTAGCACTTCTCCTGTGCCAGTTTTTGAATCACATGTTTCTATGGAAACATATGTTTGTTTAAATATTGTCTATTTGTAAATAGTAATAAAAAGTTGGAGTTAAAGTTAGCCCTGAATATGTGAATTTTTATGTCTGTTATGAGAATCTTTTTAAGGATTTTTTACTTTACTTTTTTAATATTAATCATTTTTTCTGTAACATTTAAAAACTGGAGTTGAAATTGGCCATTTATTTTGTGAATCTAATAGGTCAATGTGAATTATTTCATCAATAC